>WYDI02023223.1:0-256392 GCA_009867235.2 Psittacus erithacus
CTGCCCCCCGCCATTTTCCTATCCCCTCACAACCTGCCCCCCCCCCCCGCCATTTTCCTGCTCCTCTCACCGCCTGTCCTCCCGATTCTGCCCAGCTGTTGCCATTTCCCAACCCGCCCCCCTCATGGCTCTCCGCCCGGCCTGGCCCTGCTCACCGGATCCGTACTTGACCTCATGCGAGTGGAGCCGCACGCTGTGGCGGGTGTTGAGCAGCTTCAGCACCGAGCCGCAGGTAACAGCGCTTGGCGCCGCTTCCCTGCCGTGACACAGCCCGCGCAGCAGCGCCAGGAGCAAGACCGGGAAGAGCCGGCAGCCGGCCCGCATCGCGCCGCAGCCCGGCCGGCACCGCCGCCCTCAGCGGAGCGCGCTTCCGCACCCCCCTACTCAGCCACAACCAATCGCCCCGCGCCAGCACCAGGGCAGGCCAATCCCCGCCCGTCGTCTGCCCGGCCTCGCTTCCGCATTGGGCCACGGCTTAGTGACCTCACCGATAGCAGTAGCAGCTCATTGGGCCAAGGGAAAAAGGTGACCAATCAGAGCAAGCGGCGTGGCACCTCCCAGGGAAGGACGCGAAGGACCGCCGTGGATGCTTTTACCTCAGCGGCGCCTCAAGGCCGATCGCGGGTCTCGGTCGGGCCCGCGGCGGACCCCGTCGGCCGGGTCAGCGCCTAGCGGGGCCCGCAGCGCCTCTACCCGCCGGTGTCTTAGCAGTCAACCTGGCAGCGGAAGCCCTGAGCACCCCGGGCTGCGCTGGCAGGTCTCCTCGTGCTTCTGTCACTACTCGTGCTGAGAATTGGCTCATGTCGGAGTAGAGCAGGCCAGGTTAGTTACAGCAGCCTCTCGTCTGGCAGGTAGTCCAGGCTGTGAGAAAAGTAGTAGCAGGGTAACTGGACTGATTGCTCAAAACGTGCTGCAAATAGAACTGGTCGGTCAATTACCATCACAGCAAGGGAAGAATAAATGTCTTCGCAGTGAGAGCACTGTCCAGCATGAAGCAGCTCTATAGTTACTAGCTCAAGTACAGGTAATGGTCTAGATACAGTCCCAGGGAGACAGAACTATACAGTCCCAGGGAGACAGAACTGGCACAGATGGGTCAGGCAGCCTGCGTTGCTACATTCAGGACACTTCTAGTTCAGAGCTGGCACATTCAGGTCTGCTTCTCCCTGCATTTCTGGTTCTTACAGTGTAGATACGTACCCATCTGGAGATTTACAGGCAAATGTGACATAATGCTGAGAACCAAAGGAAATTCATGATAGAGAACTGTTTTGTATGATAATAGAGTACTGGTCCTGTCATTTCTGGATTAGAGCTGCTGATGATGAAGCATAAATACTATACAAAGAAAAGCGATTACTGTATCATTAGCTGTAGTGAGCACATCTTTGCTTTTGGATCTGGAAGTTTAGCTCCTATGATTCAGTCCCTTTTGTGAAGTTTTTCTAACAAAAACAGATTATTAAACTCTATTCAGTATTAAAGACAGCTGCATAAATTTACATACATACTGTCCTCATTGCATAGTTTAGCAGAGTGAATAAATCTAACCACCCAAAAAAAGTCTCCTTTATCAATAGGCAACAACCACAGACACAGGACACAGAAACTCCTACAATGGTCCATTAGCTTTTGCCTCTGAAACTCCTCACTGGATTTACCCATCTATCACATCGCAGTCTGGCGAGAGTCTCATGTGACACTGAGGAATACAAAGTAATTTAACAGAGCAAAAGCTTTTGACCTTCCTAGCAGCGAGGAAACAGGTAGAAGGGCGCCTGCCTTGGGACTTAAGTTTTGTAATGATGGTATTCTGCGCGTCCAACAGCAAAGAACTGCAACTCTGCAGCCTCTATGATAGGATGATTTAGGAAGCACATTAATGTTGCTTGGCTAGCAGAAACAAGGTGCTCAGCTGACTCTATCTCTTCTACCAGTCCTGGATCTGTGAGGGTTTTTTTCCCACCCATGTGATACCAGTCAATTGAATGATTAGTTTTCTTTATGCTGGTTTTGACCCATTTTATATAGTTATATCTATGTCTAAGAAAAATCACTGACTTAAATGTCAGGCCTGCATTAAAAACAAGCCTGAGTACTAAACTCAGTCACACACACACACACACAGACAGACTGATTTTTCTGAGGACTAAAACCTCATTTCCTAGTGCCGGAAGTATAAATGTTTGCTCATAGAAAAGCAAAAGATCACCCATTGATAGTCAAATGCCATATTTCTATGTCATTCTAAAAACCCTTGCAGTTCTGGCTAAGACAACAGCTCGCATTTGCTGCTCCTATTATAAATGGGGCAATACCAGATGTCTGTGGTTGCCATTCTAGCCATGGAAAATCAATAATATGGGGCTTTAGATGGCACCTGTCTATCTTTCTGGGAGGTCGCTCAGTATCCGTGCATTTAGTGCCATTTACATGGTGCTTCCTGCAATGCTTTTCAGTCTTACTTTAGACACATAATTGGGCTTGAACGGTTGCCAACAAAGAACTTCATCAACGCCAAACACCAGTAGCAATTAACTGCCACCTTACTGCTACAGGGCCCACTATTGTTTCTAGTAGATTGCTGTAAGATACAGGTAAAACTGCCACAGAAATTATGTGACAGTGCCCATTAGTAGTGGCAACATCAGCTTCTTTGACAGGAATCATTATGATTCTTGTTTATGGACACAAAATAATTTAACAGTGCTGTAAAAGGGGAGAATGTAAAATGTAACTAGAGTGTTTTCTGCCCTCACTTAACTCTGCAGTCCTTCTGCACACTCAATTTTAAGGATTTTTAGAGCACCTACCCTTTCCACTCAGACGCATCTGTACGTATAACCTGGCCTTCCCTGAAAAACACATTTTAGTGGGATGTGGCAGTGCCAGATGCTTTTAGAATTCAGGAATGAGAAATCTGAGGCACAAGAAAACTTCAGAGGGTATATGCTGGCCCAAAGCAATACATTATAGAAAAGGGTTTTTCCTTCTTTTTATATTGGCCTTGTTAAACATGCTGTAAGCTTTCTGTTTGCTTTGCATGACAAAAGCAGTGACTGGCAACTAATGTAGCATAGCAGGCAACTCTTGCTTGATCTATACCCCCAAAAGCACTGGTGTATCTTATAGTATCAAATCTCTTTGATTGACGGAGAACACTACAGTAACATCGTCCAGGTTCTTTCTCAGACTGTCACTAGCCTTAGGCAAAACAGATCAGGCACGGTTCTGAACATCTTAGTACCGGATACAAAAACAAGTCCACATGAGCTCTTCCATTGACTTTTCTCTGCAGCTGGTCCTTTTCCTGATATCAATAAGGATGAACTATACTGAAATTAAGGGAGTAACAGTAGAAAATCAGGTGTGTAACCATTCTGTATTTTTTTTTCTGTGCCCTTCTTTCACCCCACACTGATGAACTCCAGTGGTTATAAACTTCACTTCAGCTCAAACACTTGTATCCATTGGCATGCCTTGCAATAGAGCTCTTCTGTGACCCCTAAGGATAATACAAAAAGTAAACAGTAGTAATAACAATAAAATGCTGAGAAATCAAAATGACAGAAAAGATAGCTTGCAAAAAACTTCAATAATTACAGAGTTTCTTTTCACTCAGCCCGAAATGTTTAAGGACTAGAGACCCAAAATCAGCTAGTTGGCATTCAGTAGGCAGAATAAGCAGAGTTAGTAAAGACATTTGACAAAAAAAGTATTGACACACATGTATTTAAATTGAAGAACTTTTCACCTGGGAGAGAAGAGAGATCAATTTTTTTGTTGCTGTCTTCTGTTTCTAGTTTTTGAAGAAGAAAGGGCTTCCTTGAAAGTGCTGCAGAGTCCTGGTGA
This sequence comes from Psittacus erithacus, assembly GCA_009867235.2. Classification (NCBI taxonomy): domain Eukaryota; kingdom Metazoa; phylum Chordata; class Aves; order Psittaciformes; family Psittacidae; genus Psittacus; species Psittacus erithacus. The sequence goes on from WYDI02023223.1 coordinate 3,853, forward strand.
TCCGTGTCCAGTAACATTGCCAGCATCTTTCAACTCCTTTCTGACACCAGGCCTTCAAGATGGGATCTCTCCTCAGAGCTCCAAAAGAATTATCATGCATTTCCATTCAACCAGCTGAGATTTTCCGGGCGCTTTCAGTGACGCTGGAAGACAGCAACCGCTGTAAAGTGATTGGCCAGAGTAAGTTACACGCCTAGTAACATTGCTGTGGAGTTCCTGATGTTCTCAATAGTAACAGTAGCCCTTTTGTAGAAGGAACTTTTTTGAGATGAGGGGGAATACTCATGGTTCTACAGCTGTCTCTTCTTCCATGTCTGATAAAATAGGTAGTCCTCCCTGGCTATCATTTGTACTAGTAAATTTTTTAGATGTTGTTTCTCTTGAAGCCCAGCAGTAGCCTGCTTTAGTTAGTCTTCCACCTCTCGTGACAGACTTTCAGGGAATTTTGGAGCCAGTAGTTCTGTCATATTTGGCACAGGAGTGGTATTTTAGCTAGTGGGTTTCCTGGTTAATTCTACTTTGCCAATACTCATTTTCTGTTTACACAGAATCTTTTTGTTTCCCTTTTCTGATGTAAGCTTTTGAGATTTATAAGAACTTCCGATTTCCTTGTTTCAGCCCTTCCAATTTGTGCTTACAGCCTTATGCCATTACCGTTCACTTTTTTTAAGCCAAACATTCCCTCAAGGTGCACCTTTGTAACAGGAACAAACACAAATCCCAGCTATTCTGGAAGTATTTTTCCACAGTTAGATAACTGTATCTGACTGCATTTTCAATGGGACCACTGCCAACCTCTTTGTGCCTTCTGAAAAGCCTGTATCCTCCTAATTTTACTTTTTCTGCTTCCCTACTCCACCTCTTTAGGAAGTGACCTGCTCCTTGTATCTTTAATTAATTTTAATGGCTTCTAATCAACATTTGTAAAAATCAGATTCAGGTTTAACTCTGTTCTTGTTTATACACAGTAAATCAAAACTGAGGAAGTTATTTTGAATTTGATTGATATTGTAGTTTTGATGACTTTCTATTTCAGTATAAGAAAGTAAAATTGTAACCTATGTTACATCATTTCAGGTAGCTTTTAAAGTAATTTTTTGCTTAATGGGATTTGAAAAACTTCTAGATTTTTTTATCTGATTCAATGGTAGACAAATATTCATGTAATTCTGAAAATTACACTAAGGATCTATTTTATGTAAGGAGCTTTTATAAAATCATCCACTCTTTGACCTCAGTGAATGTGTTATTCTGCCTAGAGATTAATTTCCTCTAGGTACTTTTATCATAAATGCAAAAAAAATGAACTCCAGATACTATAATAACTTCCAGAGAAGGCAAACTTAAGTCTTGAGTTTTGGTGCAATCAAACAGTTAATTGAATCAGATAGTCTAGTTTTAGCTATTAATCCCTATACTTAAACAGTACTCATTTCATTTAATCATGTAGTTGAAGGACTCCCTGTCCCAACTCTTTTTATGACCAGGCATCTTTGCATATTTAGAAGACCTCAACGTCGGGCAAAGCAGCATCTGGAAAAGGAATGGATAGGCTTTACATCACCTCAAACCCAGTCAGAAATCACAGATGCTATAGCTTAAATTCATATTTAAACACTAATCTTTACTATACGTGAGGCACTCTGAAGGAAACACAGTGGAAAGAAAGTAACCCTCTGAAAAATGAGAAGGTGGATTAAAATGAGCAATACATAGTCTCTCTAAAGGCCAGAAGAGGAGGATTTGCATCAGGGAGGATTTGAGCTTGGTACTTTAACCAAACTTTACATACATTATAGTATGCCATAATGTAATGCAAGTGTCAAGTTAATAATAAGGTCATGATGGCAATTTTGCCTTTCACTTTAAGCCACCTTGATAGTGCCATGCACTTTGTCAGGTATTGACATTATTCTGTGCTGGTGTGAATTCAGATGGTTTCAGAAAGGGGAGAGGGAAGGTGACAGGCATACTGCCTAGCACATGGTGTGCAAGGACACCATTCGACTCTTAACAGAGGTACCCTAGGTTTTGGCAACTTCGACCCTTTTTGGTGCAAGAGGGAGGCAGCTGTTAAATGCAGCAGATTCCAAGTCACAAGTAGGGAGTCTAGCCACAGGGTTTTGATGGGTTTATGCAGTATCATAATTAGTTTTGAATCAGCTTGGAGCAACACTCTTTGCTGCTTCCATCTGCAGTAGCAGCACTTACACCCAGGATTTGCAAGAGCTACCTATGGGCAGGACACCCACTGTGTCCCCTCCCTGCTGGGGATTTGGGCAGTTAATTCAGCCGGCATGCCCTGCCACTGTGCACACCCAGATTTGTCCATGAACCCCTCTGTGCAGTTGTTTTCTAAGCTGGGCGTCCTAGGAAGGGCTGGGCACCAAAGCGCCCCTGCTTCATCACACAGCTGCATGTCCTAGTCTGAGCTCCAGCCCTGCAGAGGAGACCCTCGCAGGCACTGTCAAGCACACCCGCTTTGGCAGGGAGGCCCGCATGGTTAGAGAACCGCTCAGCGGCTGGTGGAAGCGGGATGCTTGTGTTCGGGCTTCTCCTCCCCGTCACTGACAGTCACACAAGCAGATGCAGCCCCTCCCTCGCCACAAAATGGCGCCCACGTGCCTGGCTGCGCAACCGCAAAGGCTGCCTCCGCGCCTGGCATGCCGGGAGTTGTAGTTCGAGGTGGTACTCCCGGAGAGCTGTGATCCACCGCCAGTCTTGTACCCTCTCCCTGAGTCCTCAGAGTACTGCCCCACACCCTCATCCCTGCCCTGGCCCCACGCAGCACTGAAGTTTCCTGAAAGACTGAAGAAACACTTTTCTGCCTAGCCCTAGGCTGGGCATGTCTGCGAATTTTGGGAAAACTGCAGCTCAGCTCTACTGCATCACTGCTATTCAGGTTTACTCAGCTCAGATGCTGAAAAATTAACACATGCTAATGAGCACATCTCTACAACATTCTTGTTTCCCCTACCTCAATCTCTGCAAAAGACCCCTTATTTTCTTCTCATTTCTGTGTTACGCCTTGCCATGGTGTCCTACTTCATGTCCTGCCCTGGTAACTGACCAGTTTTGTACCTGGGCTATAGATAATTTTGGGAACTGCAGCCTCAGAGACACATGCTGCATTAGCCTGTTGCATGATCTCCATCTCTTCTGCAAAGGAGATTGGAATGCAGCTTACTGCTACTAAGAAGAGACTGAGATGGATGCTGACAGCATGAACATAAATGTCTTGTTTTCTCTGAAAACCAACCTCTGTAAAAGAATGAAAAGGCTTTAATTTAAGCATTTCTACAGAAGCCACTGAACTTGAAAGATTTTGTAAATGTTTAAAGCTGGGGAAGAGAAGACAATGTTGACATGCTTTGATTTAATAAAAAATGGATTTTACTTTGTCTCATTCAAACATCTTTTAGAATTTACACTTTCAACAAAAATTCAAACAAGGAAAAGACAAACCAAGTCCTACTGTGCTGCCATTGTAATCCCAAATGAACTAACTCACTGCAGCCAAGGGAACAATAAAAAGAAAATACATTCTTTCTGTCAATGTATCAACAGACGACTTGTTGGAAGCATTGACTGTTAGGAAATGCTTTTGTGAAACACAGGAAACCTCTAAAACTGCTACTGAATAACTCAAAGTTCAGGAAAAGAAACTCAAGCTCAAAACCAGTGAAGCAATTGAGGATGGAGAGAGCTCCTGCTGGTTTCTGTGACTAAAATAAGGTGTGGCTGTGTTTTGTTTCAGTTAAGCTAGAAGATGCAGCCTGTGCTTAGTACATGTCCTGGCTTATGGGACTTTGCCAGAAATGCTGGCCAATACTCTCATTCATGTCTTCATTGAAGAGAAGAGGTTAGCCAGGGGAAGCCTGCCTTGCCTTTCAGCTCCAGGCTGAATTTGTAAAAGACTTTCCTCTGGACTGTGTAGGGTTGACTGCAAGGGGTATTTTAGCAGCCAGCTAGGGCATGTGGAGGAAACACTGTGTTGGGATCCAAGGGGGTCATGGCACAGTGGCAAGATTTGCTTGCTGGGGAGATTTTGCTTCCAGTCATGGGAAGAGAAGCTGGGTAAACAGGCAGGAAACTGGAAAAGAAAAGTCTCCAGGAACTTCATTCAGTATTTAAGAAGGATGTTACCATTAATAGCATTAAATGCATCCTAAGTTAAAGAAGCCTGAGAAGCTTTGTCCAAGATTTTTACATAGTGCCTCTCACCTGTACAGAGGCAAGCACCACTGGTAGTACTAGAAAGAGGCAGGAACCACCAGAGTTTACATTGGCAAAGGCCGGAGGTACTTGGTTTTGGTTGAGGACATTACTTCAGAGTTGTGGTGACTTCATCTGCTACAGTACCAGCCCTCATCAGTAAGTGAGGCCTTGGGGGAAGGTGGGCTGGCTGTGAGGTTCATCTCCCAGAAAGAGAAGCAACTACCAGTTGCAAAATATCCACTCTGAAATGCCAAGAGCACTGTAAACCCTTACAGAGCATCAAACACTTCTCTGTAACAGACATACAACTATTAAATGATGGAAATGGTCACAGGAATTGCTAGAATGAAAATTTAGCAACTCTTCTACAGCATTTTAGCACAGTTTGTTGGAAATTTAATTCTGTATAAGTTTTCCATAAGAAAAGGAGTCACTAAGGGGCAGAAGGCTGTCTCCAACCCTCACCATGATTTCCTGTAGTCAGTGTTCATTTCCTTGTTAGGGAAGAGTAAACTCCAGAAGTGACAGACAGCTGATATCCACTCTAGATTAAGCAGAGGTCCTCATGCTGCCCATTTCAGTGCTTATAGGGAGAGCACAGGAACCAAATTCTTCCAGGACTAACATTGCCACCCCCCATTCTACTTTTATTTTCCTCCCTCAAAATATCAAAATGTGCTTGCAAACAATCATCCAAATCTCAGCTGCCCCTCAAAAGTGCCCTCAGACTATGGAAAAACATTGTTTCTGCTGCAGGGCCATCCAAGGTGGGAGGCAGAGGCTTTCCCCTCCCAGCATCCTGTAGCAGTTTGCTACCTGGGCTGCAATTGATGGCAGCCTAAAGATCAACAGGGCTACAACCCACCTGATTTACTGATTCCAAATTCCTTGTGAGGAAACAGATGTAGAACTGCAGAGGTGCTCACAACCAGGTATCTTATACCTCAGCTCTGGGTGTAAAAGCAGTGCAATTTCCTCAGCTGAACAGTGCTGCTCTGTGTCCGGGAACTGCTGGTTCTTCCTTTGCTGGGAAGAACAGTCAGTCTCTGACTGTGCCTGCATATCATTTCCTTGACCTTGGGGCTTGAGTACGCTGTCTGTCTCTTAGGAATTGTATTCTGCAGAAAGAGGAAACACCCACAGGCTTTGGTTTCTCTATGCTAGGACTGTCCAGAGCTGAGAAAAGGGACGCAGTTGTAATGAAAGAGCTAAGTTATCTTGAATGACTTTGCCTGAAGTCATGAATTAAGTAACAGGATGGTCTGTCCATTCCCACAGAAACAACCCTTGAAGCCTTTCTCAGCTAGTTCTATCCCAGCTGCTCTTCCAAGAAGCTTGTGCTTGGCCTGATGGCTGCTGCTTCCCTTGTTCAGCCCTCTTACCTGCACATTGGCACAGATTTAGGTGTGGAAATCTCCATAATCCACACGAGGGTTCCAGTTACAGCATGATCCCTGCTTCCTGGGACAGGTTAACAGGACATTGCCTTAGCACTTTCTGAAGTGTCACCCTCTTCCTGCCCCAAACAGCAGTTTGTTGTTCCCCCTGCAATAGCAGGAGTGGGTGAATACCTTGGGATAACATTACAGACCAAAAAAGGGTACGTTCTACTTTGATACAACTTCATCTTCTTCCATAGGTGAAGCATGTGGCTGTGAAAGTGAAATGCTTTCACTTTCATTCTGGTAGGTGAAGAATAGCTTTCCTGAGGTAAGAAAAAGCAGTTCAATGCCAGGACAAACAGGATTTTCCATGCAGCCTGATGTAGAGCTGGCTTACACTCGGCACTGAAGGACAGCACGACAGAAGCTGCCTCTTTGTTCTTCCTGCCCTTTTCCAGCATCAGGAGCCGCAGGAACTTCCCAACCAGGGTTTACTGACCTGCAGCCCTGCGCTCACACCGAGTTCGCGCTGCCCGCCACCCGAGGGATGCGGGACCAACGCGCCTGGCCGGTCGGCGGTGCCAGCCGCGGCCGCCAGGGGCCGCCCCTGTGCTCGCAGCACTGCGGTGGCGCCGGGCTCTGCAGCGCTGCCGCCGCTCCCCGCCGGTGAGCTCCCGGCTGCGGCTGCTCGGCAGCACCCGCGTACGGGGGGGATGCGCGGCGGGGCGCCGCGGCCAGAGCTCCGCCGCCGCGGCCAGCATCCCCACCAACGCCGGGGCAGCGGTGACGGGGACTGCTGGGTGAGCAGCGACGTCCCTGGGAGCGGGCAGGAACGGAGGTACGCGCTGCCTCGAGGAGAGGACTGGCGGGGCCTCCTCTATCCCCGCTGCAGCGGGAGGGCAAGGCTCCAGCCGCATCGCGGGAGGCAGCTCCTTTCCGGTTCTCCCCGAGGCGTCTGCCACCCCATAGCCCGCACCATCCTTCTGCCGCGCTGGATGGCGGGATCGGTGGTAGCGAAGTGTCGCGGCTACGGGGCTGCCTCAGGTGCTTGGCACCGCTGCCATTTCCCCGGGCACCGCAGGAGAGGATGGGTAGCGGGGAAAGGAATTTGAAACCCCTCCCCCTGTCGGTTCAGTCGCTTCCCGAAGCCCCTGACTGTTTGCACATCCTCATTTACAGCAACACAGAGTGCAGGCAGGCCTGTGCTCCTGCAAAGAAAGGAAGGCTCCGGTTCTTTCTCTGCGGGAGCAGGCAGGTACGGTGTGAGCCGGGCGGCCACACCAAATCCAGCTACTGTGGAAGCTGTGAGACAGCGGCAGGCTGAGGTGGAGCAGGAGGAGTTAGTCAGGGGCTGAGTCACGCTTGGGTTCACCTCCGTTGAGCCAGTCTTTTCCTGTTTGCCTGTGATCTGCAAACTACCGATTGTTAAGATTTTGCCTCCTTTTTTGCTAGGGGTGACCTCCAAGGATGCTTCAGGTGAAGCTAATAGTAACTGGAGATGACTTTGGCTACTGTCCTCGGAGAAACCAAGGCATTGTGGACTGCTTCCTGGCTGGTGCTGTATCTAACGTGTCCCTTCTAGTCAACGGAAGTGCTGCAGCAGATGCAGCTGAGCTGGCAAGGAGGTAAGTTACTTTCTCTAGGTCCTTTGTGGACAGCCTCCAGAGGCTATCAGAAGCCTTGCCTGTAAAATTTGGTCTTTTGTAACCCCAGTATAGATGCTGTATCATAGCCTAGGGTGGCATAAGAAAACCGTATTCCAGGCATATTTACTAAGACTCTTCCTGGAAAAAAACAGTTACCTGCCAGCCATACCCATAATGGCTCTTTCTCTAGTATTAGCCACTGCACCTTTTTTTTTGTCAGGATAGAAAGCCACTAACACAATTTGAGTGGACTGTTTTCCCCACACTTCAAAAAGATGCACCATCAGAATGAAAGTCCACACTATATGCCCAAGCCAAGCTGCTGTCCCTGAAACTAGTAAAGCATAAAAGCACAAATCTTTAAATCTCATTTAAGTTGGTGCATTTGAGCAAGGCTGGACACAGGGTCACCGAGGTTCATTGCAGAATCAGGGAATGGTGTGATTCTGCAAGGGCTTAGTTACAAATCTAGACAGTGGAAAACCCGATTTTTTTCTACTCCAGAAGCCTTTTAAACAAGTACCCCAATATTTTTATTAATTCTAGGCTTGATAAAAACTGTAAAAAACTGTAAAATCTATAAAAACTGCATACACAAAAAGAGGGACCATACCTCATACTTGGCACCTTTACTCCTTCATGAACTTCTCAGAGGTTGCTGGCATAGTTGGCTCTGTAGCAAATCAAACGCTGTGTCAGTCTCATGGACTAGCCTAGTAAATCCTTTAATAGGAAGCATTATTTGTATTTAGAAGGTAAAACTCAGCTAATGCTTCAGCTCCAGTGTGGGCAGGTGCTTGGAAGCAGGAATATGTCCTGGAAGAGAGAGCAGCAGGGTTGAGAAACAGTTTAGAAAAGCAGAAGAGAAAAAGAGCTGTGCTGGTAGTAGTAGAAGAACTAAGCCCCTATGCTTCAAATATAGCTGCTGCAGGGGACAGTTTAATGAGAGTCATGCTGTCCTTGTTCTCCTTGAGCATCTTTCTCTAATTTGTCTGTGATTTTAGGAGTACTTGGAAATTGCTTGTAGCTTGTTCGGTGTTGGGTGGTATAGGAAAACCAGGGTGTGGTGTCAGTGGCAAGCTAATCTTCTGTTAAAAAGGTTAGAAATTACACACAAACATTGAGAGAGGAACTGCCTCTGGGATGATAAGAGGAGACACTGTTGGGATGACTAAAATCCTGTTAGTAAATGAAACAAATGAAATGTAAAACATGAAGATAAAGCCAGCACTTCTCTCAGACACAGAGGCACCATGGAAGGCTTTAAGCCTCAATGCTCTGGTAATGTTGCCAGCTATTTTAGCCATGGTCTTTAGCAGGCTTTTAAATATAGAATCCATCTGGCCTTATTTCCATAGTCAGAAAATAGGCCATGGAGGTTTAAAAACCATCTTTGAATCCAGTTCATGACACTTGTGCTGACAGCTGATACAGGTGTGAAAAGCCAGGTTGGAGGGGAGGGGACAGCAGAAGATGCAACCTGCTGGTACTGTTTCATTCTTTTGGGGGATAGTTTTGAATTGTAAGTGTGAATGAAATGGATTTAAATCTATTTCTGAGAATATAAGCAGGGTGACTTTGGGGACATCTGTCATCACTGAAGGTCAACAGCTCAGGTTCTACAATTCCTCATTTGTGTAACTCTGTGCAGCTGTATTCAGCCCTAGTCACCCACAGGTTTGCCAAAAAGAGCTGGTCATGTTCAATTCAGGTGCTGATAGTACACCTTAATTGGTACCTGTGCATGTACCCACCCCTGCAATACTTGTTCCTCTGTTGCAGAGGTTCACACAAAATCTTTTTAGACACAGGTGTCCAGTAAGTCAGACTTACTGGAAATGTCATTGAATCCTTCTCATCTTGTGGTGTAAAAATGGGAAAGTATCACTGTTTCTTGACTGCCTTGCCACTGTTGTTCTCTTTCCCCTGCTCGGTGTTGTCTCCCATCCCACTGTGAATATTGAGGCTTAGCAACGTTTTGTGGTTTATGGGATGAAAGCCTGCCCTGTTTTTTGATCCTCTTTTGTCTTTCTCCACACAGCCCAACTAAGTAAATATTATGTATATACACAATATATATCCACACATGCATATATGTTTAACTCCATAGCACACATTTCATACCAGTGGTATAAGCAGAGACTGGATCTATCACTTATCAGGACAGTTCTTCTTAAGCACTTCATGCTGCCCTACAATATTACGACTCAGTGTCCTTCAAAAAGGATCACAGTTCCTCTGGAATTCCATTCTTCCCTTCATTTCACAATAATTCTGTAGGCTTCTGGGTATATCAGAAACCCTGTTTTGATTAGAAGCGTTAGCAGAAACGTGGTGGTAGTCAGCAGATCTTTGTACCAGCTCTAACAAACTAATTGCAAACTAGCAGAACCAAGCAGTAAATAATACACCTTCCCTAACACCTAGGTTGTGGATCTTAGGGACCCCGCTTACTTGAGGCAAAAGAGAAGTTTCAGCATCCTGAATCATCAGGCCTGATCCATCACCAAATGACAAACTTATGGATAGCAACTGCTGGAGCAGTACATAACCAGAGCCGCAGCCAGGGAACAGGCTGCCATTGTGGGGGTTGTATTTCAGTAACTCAAAGCTTTTTTCCTCATGGGGCATAGACTGACTGCAACTTCCTGGCTATCCATATAATATAGTCTCAGTTTTCTGCTTATCAAGCCCCACCTTGAAGTCAGCCAGTCTTCCTAGTGATTATGCCAGAGCCTTTCCCTGAGATTGGAAGAGTTATTTTGTACCTAAAATTAATAGGTCCATTTTTCCTTAGAAATATGGAAAAAGCAGAAATAGACCTAAGATTGTTTCCTGCCATATTTCCCCCTTTTTATCAACCAGCTTAGTTGTGCCTGAGTAGTAGAACCCTTTTCTAGATGATTATATCCAAAAACTTGATGAAAAATGACATATTTTAGAACACAACTTCAGTCTTCCTGCCTCTTTTTTGCAGTTTAAATGCTGAACATCAGCTACACAAAAGCTGAAGCCCCCACAACATCTGGGCACATTTAGCAGAAGAATCTAACAAAACCACATTTAATTGCTGTCTATGTTTTCACTTCCTTTCCCATCAACACTAATTGCAAAATGCATGTGTAAATTGTGACTTAATTCTGACCCTCCCAAGTCAACATCTGACTAATCCAGAAATCTCTCATGCGTTCTCATCACCCTTTTATCTGACTGTTTATCACCTGGCAGACAGTTCCACAGCTGAACTGTGTTTGAATTAGAGGTGGGATCCCAGCTGAGGCCTTAAACTAGAATCCAAGATCAAATTAACTTTACTGGCAACAGCACTTTTTGCTGATGTAAGGTCACGGACACAGGAGCTTCAGATGATACAAAAATGTAATTAAAAAGAAAGTCACATCCTTAAGCTATGTTACAGTACCAGTTCTTAACATTACAGAGGCTTTGGAATGTTTCTTCCAGCAGAAATAAGTCCTTAGCAGTACTGGAGCAAGACAAGGTGCTATTTGATGAATGACAGATCTTACCGTTTGCTGAAGGGAGAAGGTGGGGTGGTAGGAAAGCATGCAAATGCCAACATGGAGAACCTCAGAGATTTACTTTTTCTGCACAAAGCACAGCCTGGCTTTGTCTGGCTTGCGATACTTAGATGTTTACTGGAGCAGGATGTCTAGATACAGATATTTACGTGAGGTTCTTCATTGTGTCACACTTGGGCTGAAACCCGATGAACCAGTAATTTCCTGGATAAGGATACAAACAGGATATTGAAAGTGAGATCTGCCCATGAAGGAAAAGGGCAAGTGCCCTGCTTATGCTGCAGCATGCAGCCTTCAGGAAGACAATTGGGCCTGTGCTCAGCGGATTGCATGATTCCCACAGCCACTGCTCCCAGGAATGCAGGGCCTGCACAGAGTCCCTGCTGCGGCCCGGAAGAGCCCAGGGCGTCCCAGCTCAGAAACGTGCAAAGCTGGTGAGCACTTTAGAGTGACTCAGTATAGTAAGGCTCCAGGGACCCTTTACTGCTAAGGATATGAATGAATAGGGATTGCAACTGCACAAAAGCCCATTGCCTTAGCAGAGACATTTGTTCAGAGCGCTAGTGTGGCAAAACAAGCAACTACTTGAAAAGGAAGCAGTTTAGCTGATTGCATTTCCTCTCTCTATTTGATGATTAGGCTGGGCTTGCTGTCTCAGAAGTCTTTCCAGACTGAACTCTTTATTGCCCTTTGTAGCATTTGTTGTAAGAGGCTATCCTTTCCAAGATAGTCCCATATCTTGACTTTTCTCCATGCCTTTTTTTACAATACATCATGCCTTGGCATTGCTGTTTGGTTGCAGAAGCTACATTTCAGTGATGAGAAGCACTATGGAGCAAGAGTTAGTCCAGTGTGTGTAAATATACAGGGGAAAAAAGCCTGTTGGTTCAATCTTAAAGCTCAGGCCTTTGGTCAGAGCAGAGCATGACTTTCTTCCAAGGTACAGCCTTGGCTAATTACTATAACACTTTAAGTTTTGCTCGTGCTTTCATCTCATTGCACTTAGGATATCAGATACTCATGCAGCGTCAGGACTATTAGGAATGAACACCAGGCACAGGACATCTGGTGCTGAAGCAGAGCATCATCTGGCTTACTGGATCCAGAGGAAAAGCACATATTTAAATACAGAAAAATCCTAGCTATCCACAGAATCCTGCTGCACCCTCTGTGTTGTCCTTCCCATATCCTTACAGCCTTCCCAGCATACCTGCTTCTGTGTATCTCCCACAGGGGAATATTTCTGATCAAGTTCCTCATGTGCTGTGTTTTGAGTTTTGGTTTCAGTCCCTGCATGCCAGAGCCTTTAAACACTAGCAGTTCCTCTTTAGATGCCTCAGCATAGACAGTCTGTCAAACCAGCCAGGACTAACTCTAAGAGAAAACTATTAAGATATTCAGCTGGTGTTAGCCAAAGCTCCGAAACATGCTCTAATGTTACAGTCAGAATCTCCCCTTACAGCAAGAACAAGGGCAGCTCTCTCTGCACTTCCACATTCTGTGCATTCCCCAGCTCTGGGGCTGGTTTCAGCTCAGGCAGAGGAGCAGCTCTAATGTTCTGCAGTGCAGTGCTTGGCTCCTTGGTGTCCCACACCTGTCAGAGGGGCTTGCCTTTCCTGGAAATAGCTTCCCTGGCAGCATGTGAGGCATTGCACAATTGGAGGTAGTTCATCTGATGCGCCTGGGAGACAACACTGAAAGGCTCAGCTGTTCATTTCTTGCTGTCCCACAACACATGAGGAGGAGAGTGCTCAACAAAAAAAATCTTCCATCTGCTGATTCATGGTAACACATGAATCCTTTTTCTTGTAGACAGCAGTGGCTGTGGTACAAATAATGCTATCAGCTGATGCAGCTAGAGCTTCCCAGAGACCTGATAAAGAGTCTGGGGTGGACTTCCAAAGCAAAACCATGGGCTCCTCTTCTGCCTTTGGGCTCATGAAGAGTGCAAAGCAGGTCACAGGATGAAGAAGTCCTCCTGCCACAGCACTCCTTCTGCACTGTGGCTGCCTCCTGCCCTGCCATCAGCCGCCTGCTGAAGAGCCTCCACTCCCAATGACAGCATCTTTCAGTTCTTGTATTAGCAAGGAGTTAGCGTGCACATGTCATGTGCTCAGGCCCCATGGAGGAAAACAAGATGAACATTTCTCATCAACTATATAGTCAGGCCCTGCTGCAGAAAAGAGAAGTCAGAAAAGCCAGAGAGGACCTTTCTCTCTACAAGATGTTTTGCTCCATTAAGCAAACATTGAAGCCCCCTAATCACAGAGTGGACTGGAAAGACATAGACTCATTTTGTTTCACAGAGCTGTCCGTACAATGTGACTCATTACATTTATGTCTTTGAGAAGGAGCAGTATCTAGCAACAGACTATACCATCCATCTGGAGCACGAGAGATGGAGGAGTCAGGAAAAAAAGAGTTTCCGTCCTGTAAGGGCCAAACCCTTAGGACTGAAAGAAGCTAAATTACTAGCTTGGTCCAATCCATCCACAGCCCTGTCCTGAGTGACTTGGTGCTTCACTAGTCAGCTTCAGGGCAGCAGACAGAAGGGGAAAATGTTTTTTGCACACTTTGCCTAAGTGGGGATTGCTTTTGTTTTCCCAATTGTTTGTACAAGGGCTGTAACAGGAACAGGCCATGCCCAGTTTTAACAGCTCCATGAAGAAGTTCCAGGAAGCATTTAAAGCATCACAGGCTTGGTGCCTTGAAATTAACTCTGCATCATGACTCAAGACTGGGCAGCAGAGGAACCTTGCAGTTCTGTCATTTACTTACTGGGGCAGGCAGAAACCAGGGGCTGTCTTGGAAAAAGTTTTAAAGCATCATTTTGGCTGCTGGTGCTGAGGATTTCCAGAAGCACTAATGAAACTGAGCACAAGTCTGAGCGCTCACAGGCCCTGTTTTTATTGTAGGGGAGTCCACAGCATAGACTAAGAAAGGAAGCCAGTGCTTTCGGAAGAGCCTGTGGCTGAGAAGAGCTCTGCAAATACACTGCACTGTTTCTTTTTCTTTTTTTAAATGTTGCAGTGCAACCAGTAAATAAATTGTACCCTTGTAATCCCTTAGCAAGGCTCTACTCTTACGCTGGGCCTCCCTGCAGTAATCCTTTGTCTGTGCCAGAGGGATACACAGTTCAGCCTTGTCACTCAGTGAGTGATCATCTGCACCAGTAGACAGAAACCCAGACACTGCAGGCAGTTCCAGCTGCAGTCTCTTGGACCCCTTAAGGAAAGGGGACGAAACCCCCTTAAAGACCCCTTAAAGTCAGACAGCATTTACACTTGTAGCCTATGCTGTTGCCATCACAGCTGCCTTGGGCACTGTTTATATATGACTGGATTCTACTTAGGAGAAGCTTTGTGAATTGTCAAGCAAACCTCAAATATCTCATAAACGTAGCATCTTTAATAGGGTGAATAACTGGAGGGAATACCTAGCAATGGCTAATGAAGTGCTTTAGGAGGGGTTTCAAGGTCCAGATTTTTCTGCCAGTTACTAGTAGCATGCAGGTACAACATTTAGTCTATGACACCTCGTAGCTGCTCTCCCCACATGAGTAACGGTGGGAACAGAGCTGGGAGTCTCACAGACTGGCCCTTGCAGACTGCACAGGGATTCTACCTGGAGATACTCTGCTCTGGTTAGTGTTGTTCTGCTTTCCTTTCTAGAAGGGCAGAGGTACAAAGATGTACTTCAGAGAGCACACAACTGCTTTTTGGATCAGTCTAAGTCTTTCACTGCTATCTTCTGCCTTCAGGCACAATAAGGGAGGTAGAGGTGCAAAGCTTAACAGATATTTTATTCCTGTTACAGATACAACATCCCAATAGGCCTCCATGCCAACCTCTCTGAGGGCTCTCCTGTGTGTGAGGCGCTCAAAACAAACTCTTCGCTGCTCAACCAAGATGGATTCTTCCATGGGAAAATGGGATTCAGAACAGCACTATCAAAAGGTCTCCTGAATATGTCAGAGGTAGGAGAAAGATATATACAATCATGCAACTTGCTTTCCTGACATGGATCAGTCTGCACTTACCCCAGCACATAACAGCTGAAGATCTTCCTGAGGTCCCAGCTGTGAGTAAGCTTAGAGACGAATCTTGAATCTGGGCAGCTGGAGCTAGTTTTCTGGGTCCTGAGCCTAATTCTGCCAAAGGCTCTGCAGCTTTTGAGAACTCATTTCTCCTTGCTTCAGTGCCTGCATACACTAATGTCCTGTTAAACTACTTATCTGAGGGAACAGAAGGGGCATTGGAACAGACATTTACAAAGAACCTAGACATTTGTAAAGGGAAAATGACAGAGAAGTGCTAAGCAGGCAGTAAGCATTTCGTCACTTCATGGGAGGTTTTTGTTCTCTAGGGAGATGTCTGGGTTTGCCCCAAGAGCAAGGATGCATGGTGATCAAAACTGCCTATGGGATATAAGCAGCCATTTCCCTGTTCATTCTAAAGGGAAATGGGTATTCAAATATCTAGTATTTCTAACATAGAAAATCCCAGTGTCTCACCATCCACATAACCAGTACCACAGAGACCATGCCTAGGGGAGGTTCTGGACACTGCATGTCCCCTTAGACATCACAACACTTTATGCCTCCCAGAGCCATGTCACAGGTAGAAGCCAGCAAGTCTCCCTTGCACCCTCCTGACCTCACCCTGCTGAGAAGGCTTACTCTGACCCTTCTCTACTGTGCAGGTAAAGCAAGAGCTAAAGGCCCAGGTGGAGCTGTTCCGTGAGCTGACAGGTCACCTACCTCCTCACATGGATGGACACCAGCATGTACATGTCCTCCCAGGTAAGAAAGGAGTCCTCCTCTTCCCAACACTACAGAGATGAGAGTCAGCTCAGACTGAATTCCCCTTGCCACAGCTCCCTGGTTGGGCAGTAAATCTCACTGCATGATACCCACTTTACAATTACAATTTGAATGTTCCCACCTGGGCCCCAGTCAGCTGCTTGGTGATCTGGGTCTTTCTGTAGCACCACAAGGGGATTAATGGCACAAATGGCCCAAATTACACCTTTTCCTCCTAGGACTGATAATTACCTCAGCATCCTAATTGCATGCTCCTGCCCACATCAAGGAGTCCAGTAGCAGGCTGGCCAGTTTAAACTGGAAAGCCTGGGTCTTTCAGGTGCTACAAGAACTCTATCCTGTCAGTTGTGTTTCCACACTGATCTCTGTCTGCAGGTCTCAGCATACTTTACAGAGATAGGCAAGTATCTTTTATCCCTGTTCTGCAAATAAGGTAATTGTGGTACAAAGATGAAAAACAGAGAGCAAAGCCACCCAGATTTCCCAACTCCAGCACTCGGCTGCCTTGGAAATTACTCTCACAACAAACCTGGCTGTGCAGGGACTTGATGAAGAATTTGTTCCTGGCAGTGCAGTCACCTCTGGTGCACTTTAGTACCAGAGCTGCTAAGGTAGGAGGGGTTGCTGGACCAAATGCTCAGTGGTGAAAGGAAAAACAAGGCACCTACACAGATGTTGAGGGAGTAATGTTTCCAGTACAGAAAGCAACTCCCATCGGGATGAAGAAAACCATTTCAGTAGAAGATAAGCCAAATAGGATTATAATTTCTTTAACATGGAATGGAAAGATGTCTCTATGCTAACAGCTTGCAGGGATCTGATGAGCTGGTTATCCAATTCGTGACCATAGTGTCTGTGTTTTCACTCCCAGAGGTCAGGCACGTATTTGCAGAGGTGTTAGAAGAATATGGGATTAAGTACACACGTGTCCCAATAGAGCCAGGCCTCCATAAATGTGACTGGATTCCACCATCCCTGATGGAGTTTTACCTGGGTGTGGAAGAGGATTCTTTTAACACAGTGGATGTGTTTACAAGTCATGGAATAAGGTAAGACAGGCATTACTCATCCTTTTTGTAGTAAAGCTTGAAGATCATACCACCTCCTGATAGCATCTTTCCAGAACTGAACACCACCTTTCTTTCCACTTTGGGGCTTAGAAGAAGGTTCAAGAGGACAACAGAAGTGCTGGGGGCACTAGGGCTTAGTAAGTTTTGTTCGCACAGAGATGATTCACTTCTCACCTTGACAGGAATCTTCTTTCCAGGGCATGTTTCTCAGGTGTTCTAGTGAAGCTGGCACCTGGCATGGCAGGAGGAGGAGTGCTGCATTGACGCTGCATTGACGTTGCATCAGAGTGGAATTCTGAAAATATAATCTAGGGAAAGTTTTCAAGAAGTAACTTTTCATTTCCCTGCAGTAGTGCAGAAAGGGTTTTAAGTAGCAGAAAAAAGACTAATTAGAAAGAAGTGTTTGCTGTTAAGGGGAGGCAAGTCCAGTGTTCTGCCATTATTATGGCTTTTTGATATACTTTAGCAGAATGCTCTCTTAGCAGGTTGCTTTCTGTTTTATTTCAGTCATTTTTTTTGTTTCCCCTTAGGCAAGGGTTATTAACTAGAGATGGCTATTGTTCAGGCTTTAATTGGCCAGGTGAGTTATTTTGATAGCTTAGAATTGCTCAGTTTAGTTCTCTCTTCCCTCTTGTGCCAACAAAATGAACCTGTAAGTGCACAGATACCAAACTGCCCTTGTGCTGTCACGCAGCACATGTAAATACAGTAATACCGGCAGTGCTGGGGCGCTGCTGGGCCTGTCAGACTGAACCCCCTCCCTCTTTTCTGTGTGAAGTTTTAGCTTAATTTTGATTCCCAACCCACAGGATGTAACATACTTTTCTAACCACCTTGTCAGCATTGATATCAGTGTTCCCTCCTCTGGCTGCAGGTGGCCAGACATTTACATAGGGTTGACCACCATGGGCAAGAACATGTCTGTTGGTAACATCTGGAGCGCCATCGACAGTGCCATCACAGAGTTCATCTCCAAGGCACCCTCACCCGCAGACCCCACACCACAGAGCAGGACCGTAATGATTGAACTGATGGTGCATCCCGGGTACCCCAGTGTCCCACCTGTCGGTGGCTGCGGGGAAGGACCGGACGACTTCTCGCAGTCCTGGGAGCGCCTCCATGAACTCCAGACATTAGTCAATCCAGAGCTGCAGAGCCATTACAAAACCAGGAACATTCAGCTTTGTTCCTTCAAAGATCTTTAGGCAAGCAACCATACGCACCTTTGTTCAGACTCGCAAGACAGCTACCAGTGCAATACCTCCTGGTGCAGCTGACAGGAGAATGAACAGCCTGGGGACAGCAGCAGAGTGTTCATGGAAGAACACTACTGTCAGCAGCTACAGGCAGCACCCCGGTGCCCTGTCCAGCAGGTATTAGGTCACAGCCCCTGCTCTGAAGGTGACAGACCTCTCCTGCACCCCATAACCCTGCACCCTTCCAACACAGTGTGGCAGCCAAGGCCCAGCCCTCCTCCCAGGGCCCAGCTCCTATAACGTAAGCAGTATGAAGACACGCTTTGCTGTGAGACCAAGGAGCACACAGGCACCACGTTGCTTGTATCTGGTAAGACGCGCACAAAGGTGCATGCTGCCTTCAGAGGATCTCTCATCAGAACAGTCAGATCACGCCTTCAGCATGGTGGCATCTGCAGCCACATCGCATGTACAGCCTCAGCCAGCAGGGATTACAGCTCTTCCCATTTACGCTGCCTTTTGGCATGAAGCCACTGCAGGACAGTAACATCAGCCACAGCCCCTTGAGAGAGGCTTTCCTTTCTTTCCTTTCTGGATGACTTTGCAAGAACAGCAACTGTTGACCCATCTGCTATTTCAGTCACTGCTGCACGAGAGCTCCCCAGCAACTGTTCCTGTGCTGCTCACTGCCTCTCAGGGAAAATGCATGGGACAGATGCGGACCAACCATGAGCAAGTTTCCACATGGAGAAGGTGCATGTGTTTGTCCATCTTTATGCCTGTCATTAGGGTGTTTGAACTTAAGCAAGTCCCAGTAGTCCTAACAGGTCTAACTGCACCATGATTCTGGCATGCCACTTTCACAGGGGAAGAAATATTTTTGTTTGTTTATGCTCATTTTCTGATCTATTTAATGTAATCATTATTGGCTAAACAGTTTTTTCTTTAAATACTAAAATTGTCAATATGACCATCATTCTTTTAAGTAAAAAATAAACTCAGGTCTTTTTCTACTGTAATGCTGCAGGAGGGTTTTGCTTTTAGTTATAGCTGGAGAGCAAAGTAAACCCAACTCACCTGCTGCTGCGGCTGCTGGCAGGGTGCTGAGACACCTTGTTCTGTTCCTAATGGACTCGCCTAACCCCCCTGTAAAACAGCTGAGGAAGGCTTTGCTCTGTACAAATATCAAAGATAACAGCAGGACTGCTTTAAAAACGTTTCCAGGTTCCTTCCTAAGATACCATCACAGAATTATTTTGATACAAGTTTGTTTTTAACATCCCCTCTGCTGCACCAAAGAGCACAGCCCTTTGGGGTGACTCGATGGCTGAAACTGGTCCCGTCGGTGTTTGACGTCGAAGTTCCTGCTTTGCGATAAGAGAATGAATAAACCCCGGGACGGACCAGACCTGCTCAAGAGCCGCCGCGGCTCCCGGCACACCGAAGCCCGTGAGGGCCATCTAGTGACTGACGGTATTTTGCTCTCATGAAGGGATAAACCCCGGTTATTTAATACCAGAACCCAGCTTGCATTCTGTGACCGTGTTCTGATGGCCATTTGTAAACATTTAAGTGGCCCCAGCTGATGCACGTGCTCTCATCACAGCCATCAGGACGTTACTCACACCCTGAGCTCTGTTAGCTGAACACTGAAACATAACAGCACACTTACCTTGGTTACAGTTTGCAAATTCCTTATTTTCAGATGAACAGCATTAAACCCAGGCTGTTCTTTTAAATGCGAGGGAGTTTTAAATAGAGAAACTAACAAAGAGCTACTAAAAGACTTTGAAATAGGGAACTTTAAAATTGCCTGAAGTGCACAGAGATAAAGGAGGAAGTTCCTCAGTGGTTCTAGAGCATCACTATACCAGAATACTTAAAACAAGTCTAAACTCCCCATTTCTGGAAAGAAAACCATGCCACAAAGCCTTTGAGAGCAAATTTTTATTAGGGTAGCAGAATGGAATTGCAGGAAGCCTATACCAGTACTCCTGGGTGTAGTTTCACCAGCATGTTGTATTTTGGATATTAAACTGCACGTTCAGAATTCAGCATGGCTTAGGGAACCAGAGAGAACAAGAGCTTGATTTCCTGAGTTAACATAGGACTTCATACTGTGATTTATTTTCCTCAGACTTCAAGCATACAGCACAGTATCTGATCTGTCTTTTTGCAGAGGGCTGCCTACAAACAAAAGCCATCACTTGGGTTACACATCTCGTAGTTTAGAAAATGAACTATGCCGAACACACCCAGAGAACTGATGGCAATATCTGTCTTCTATGTGACCTTTGCAGATGAAATCGGAATAGCTGGTGTAGCGCTGCTGTAGGCCTGCAGGGATCGACTGAAGCTCCTCGTGTTACACAGCCCTTCCAACTCCCTTCAACGGCATCGGAGTCACACCGGTTCAGAGAAACGCAGTCTTTGACCTGAGAGGCTCACAACCAGAAAGTACGCGATTGAGTAGTAACGAGGGCAGCCAACTAGTGCTACAGTCTTGTTTTAAATAAAATCTCAAGGATGGCGAGTTTCCATGCCCACAGACATGATCAAAAGGTACAGTGACTCACGTGATGTGGAAGTTACACACTTCAGCTTGACAGATAATTTGGCATTGTTTTATTATGAATCCGAGCATGAATGAAACAAAATCAGTACCAACTTTCTGCAAATGAAGACACAGAGATGTGAAAATTTGGTAATAAGACAGTGCTCTCACAAGCCTGAAAACGCTCAGGAAATGCAAGTTTCCGTAAATAAGGTGAATGTGGTTTATTTACCTGCCAAAGAATCTGTCTAAGAACACTTAAAACATAAAATGCCTTAGCTCCCTAACTTACAAAAACAAAGTACTTTCAGAGGTGAGGTACTGGGCTGTCATTGCTTACACTAAATCAAAATGAAAGCTGAATGAGAGGGATGAATGAAGAAATAGCAAATATACAAGACATTAAAACCAAAAGAGACCTACTGCTTGACACACTAGTTCTGGAAGGTTGCAAAGGCAGAGGCTGTATTAAATCTGAATTTAGGAGTGCAGACAACCACCTGGGTACGAGGGATTTTCTAACTCAACTTCCTGCACATCACAATGATATGTGCTCCCCGATCCCTGTGGATTTGTGGAGATAAACCTGTTTGCTTACTACCCAAGTTCAAGAGGCGGGAGGAGGCGGCAGTTTGACTGTATGGCAGTTTGACTGGAGCTACGGTCACGCTTTAGGCTGGGGAAGAAGGGGCACAGGCAGAAAGCAACAGGCGCAGTAAAGGACGCGCAGTTCTGAGCAGAAAGGGCTTCCCCCTTCAGCATGTGTAGGGGGCCCGGCAGCAGCAGGAATACAGCTCTGCCTGATGTGGTTAGAATGACAGAATGAGACCTGATGCACTCATTACATCATCTAACCTGTGTGGTTTCACAACACAGGAGCAGCAGCAGGGAAGCGCACTCCCTTACAGGCTAGTGCTCAGCCGTGCTCTCCTCCCATTCTCAGTCAGAGCTGTGCAGCAATTGGGCTGGCACATGGCACAAGTGCCATCCCATTAATACATGGATATTTGTTACACATTCTGATGGAAAAGTGTTCCAAGATGGGCAGCAGTGCTGCCAGATTTAGTACCTGAATTCAAAATTTGCATCTCCAAATGACCAATTTTTAACTCAAAACACTTTGGTACCTCTTGGTCCCCAGTTTCTGAAACTCTTCTGAACTGGTTGGGCTGTTGTCTGTGTGCGCACATCCCCAGCTGCTCTGCAGAGGTGTTAGGAACAGAAGTGAAAGAAGTTTGTAATCACATTCCACTACTCAC
This sequence comes from Psittacus erithacus, assembly GCA_009867235.2. Classification (NCBI taxonomy): domain Eukaryota; kingdom Metazoa; phylum Chordata; class Aves; order Psittaciformes; family Psittacidae; genus Psittacus; species Psittacus erithacus. The sequence continues at coordinate 25,539 of WYDI02023223.1, forward strand.
TTGCTACAGAATTTTTTTCCCCAAAGTTTTCCAAAAGCAGGACATGAGCCATATTTTAATTCAATGACGCACACAAAAAACTTGGGTTTCCCCGTTTAATAAACATTTGGTGGTAACATCAGCCAGATTTACATAAGACCTGGACATTATTTCTGATTGGTTTTGTGGGATCTGTTGGTTTATTATGTTACAAACTGAAGTTAAGGGGAGCTTGCAGCAAGTCCCACAAAGCACAGTGCAACATTTGGAAGGAAAAGTAAACAAAACTGCCAAACACTCAATCGTTCTCTGCCAGAACTGGGATATTCCTTTCTAAGACATCGGCTTGGGGAGGGGGATAAAATCCAATAAAGAACTGAGTGAACTCAAGATAGTGGGAACTGCAGAAAAAATAAGTGACAGCCGCAACCTTTTCAATTTAAGGGCAGAATATAAGTCTAAGATATTTTTGATAAATTCTGACAAGAAAAAGAAAACAGCATACTTTAAAGTATATTGAAGCAGTGATTTTTAAACAAAGAAAGCAGAACTAGAACATCTTAAATTTTAATCCTTTCTTTACAGGTTACCTAGCCCACTTCTGATTAAGAAAACTGTAGAAAGTTAGTAACAGCCACAAGTTAACACCGAAAGGTGGCACTTGTCAATTTTCCATAGAGTCCTGCTTTACGGGGTGTCTCAAATGCACTGCTCCGATCTTCTATCATACGTTGCTGACACCAACTGTGCCAGGTTTTAGTCCACTGGTCGCTTTTCACCATATTTCTTTGTAAACTCTTCAGCGTTCTTACAGAATTTTTTACGGTCCTTAGAGTATTCTTCAGCTAGGTCAGCCCGAAGGGGGTGCTCGGGCTGTGGATCATTCACCAGTGCTATGAGGGACTGGATTACTGTCAAAAGAAGTATAAACACCGTCAGGCCAGGATGGTTCATTTTGAAAAAGTCAGTGTAAGCAAAATTCCCCAGTAAGAAAAGAGCTTTAACTGCCTTTAAATGCATCCCATAAACCTGGGTATGAATGAGCCATAGCAGTATGCCAAGATTTAAGTTCAATGACTGTGAATGAAAGCCAGAAAATCGTATTTGTAGACAAAACTTGAACGGAGACCAAAACACACTACAAACTGTTTCCCATGTAACTGGCATCCCATCCAAAATACTATGGCTAAGGAAGAGCCTGTGTTTCATGGATAAGTCCATTTAAAAGGGCTTGGATGACAAGGGGATTTCCATCACAAAGCATTTTTCCTATCACCTGTCACGATAACACAGCTGTAACCAGACTGCATTTGGAAACCATTTCTCAGCCTTCTTTATCTACAATTCTTACTTACAGGGCACAACTCTTCCCTTTATTCTGAACTGCCAAATGCATCCACTGGCAGAGATACCCTGGGCAAACAGATGGGTAAGAACTCCAGGATGCTTTTCACCCCCCTTTGTACAGCCACTTCATCAACATTCCCCATCACTTTCAAAGGAAATGTCATTCTTAAAGTAACTGAGCTGTACTGGACACTCAGGCAGTGAACCTCACACCACAGTGCCATTTATTGCTACGTTTTCCCCATATACATTCTCACAACCAATTAAAGGCAGACAGGTGACAGTGGGCAGCTCTCATGTCCATCCGCTAACAGGCACGTGGGTAACTGGGCAAGTCTACAGAAAGTGGGGACACAGGAAATGCACTTCGCTGTGCAACAATATTAATAGTCCATCTGAGATAAATTTGGGCTACCCAGAGTAACACAAAGCAGCACCCCAAGAGTTTCCAAAGCAAGTGGAACAGAACTGTTACCTTTGTGCATCGCATGGTACAGCCAGCTGCCTCCTCCTGAGCTCACACAACAAACCAACCCCCCAGCCGCAGGGAGCTCCACGATTCAACTACACGTTAGAGCCCATCGCTTGTTCCGAAGCTGCCACTTTGCAGTTTAAATGGATCCTCCCTAGTTTTGCAGTGTCAGTTCCTACAATGCTTGTCGCTCCAGCAGATGCCAGGATACCAGAGTGGTTTCTTTAAGAACACTGATTTTTTTCATGCTCATATCCTTTTCCTCCCTGATCTGACAGGCATGGGGAAGACACCTCAAAACAAATACTCAAAATCCAGAGAAGCACACCTGTCACTATACTGCTGAACAGGAACAGTTCTTATCACAAACCATAGCTTAAACTGCAACAACTACCTAAGGAATTTATAAATGATACTAGCTTGCTTGGCAGGAACTTGCCAGTCCTGGACTTTTGACAACTGCCATCACATTGATCATTACTTATGAAATCGGCATCAATACCACATGCAACAATCCCTTCTCACTGAGGAAAAAACTCGCTAAAGCACTATAGAGAAAGTGTTACTGTGTCAAGGTTAATACACAAGCTGTGGAGGAGCTGATTCGATACCCACAGCATTTTAAAATGATACCACCACAAAGGTCTGTATTAATAGTAAGCATAAATTAATAGAAAGTACAGCAGTAAGATGCATGTTTAGTCCATGAAAGGCAAATCAGTGACTTCTGCTGAACCTAATCTCTGCCTGTTCTTGACAACTGACTATCAAAACCACACACTTGGATGCTGCACTGATCACCCTGCATTACTGGAGTTCACTTTTCAGTGCAGAAGAGCTCAGGAGAAAAAGGAACAGGCACTTAAGCAAGGCTGTAATAACATTGTTGCAGGTTCATACAACCATGTAGTAACAACAGATGCTGACACTAAAACAACTTCTCAAAGAAAGTTAAAAGACAGATGGAAGGCCAGAAAACAGCAGAAATTGAGAGATTTGCAGTATTTTGGTACCCAGGGTTTGTTCCAGATTCTGATTTTAGCACAGCTTTTATTCACTCAGTTAAAAAAGGAATTGCTTTTTCTCAGGGAGACACTACTTCCTGTGTGCAAACCACTGTTTCAGCAGTTCCACAACTAATGCTGCTTGCATTTAAAGCTAGGCAGACATTTGGCTCCTTTACTTCACAAGAGAAGACTCCTAAGATTAAACCAAGTGCCAAGGTGTTAACACAAACCTGCTACATATTATTTCCATTTCATGCCTCCCATGGATCTTTGTCCTGTATAATCGGGCATTAATCAACCACGAATGGTAAGATCCTCACTGACCTATTTCACAGCTTCTTTTTGCTGCCCCTTTGGCTTTCCCCAACATTCAACTGCTTGGTCTTCACTGAAGCAACTACAGGAATTCTCCTATTTTATCTTTGTGGCAAAATCATGCAAACTGTGAGTAGTTTTGTTAGCACACAGAAAAAAGGCAATCTTCCATACAGCATCACCTACTATCAGGAACATAGTTCAAGTGAAAATAACCTTCACAGTTATTTCAGAGGACTGAAAGAAGAAACTACCTCTTCCTACAGAGCAAAACACTTCTGTGTCACTGAAGCTCTTGCACTGAACTGCTACTCATTTGAATTAGTGTTATTAAAAAATGCACAGTTCAAGGATGTCTGCTCTTTCTATAGGTAATAAATGCTATATATCAAACCAATCACTATCTGACTGAAAACATGAGATTCTCACCCCAACTAAGGGGAAGCAACAACAGCAGAAATAAAACCCAGCTCAAATCCCACTCTCAGTCTGCCACAGAACCTGATGAAACTTTTCTCCTTGAAGTGTTTGAATTCTTATCCAAAGGCACTCTACAGAGCAAACCTCACAGCAGTGATCTTTTAAGATCTAAGAGTTTATTTGTATTATGGTATCAGGTTTTGTTTATAACTCCCTAGATATTTCAAACCTTATGTTCAAATCACTGAGCCACACGGCAGAGAGCTACACAAAGCCTTGAGATTTAGGTCCTTAGGTACAGGAATGTCATGCACACCTCTGAACTATAAAGTTACTGTTTAAAAAGAAACAAGAAATAAGCCCCTGACAAAACACCCCCAGAGTTTTTAGGTACCCCAAGCACACGCCCGTGATAAACTTCATGAAGAGTTGTGGTTTCCCGGAGGAGGCAGTGCCACGCGTCAGTGTCATCACCTTACATTCCATCAACAAAACGAGATTCCACAAGAGTTGCTCACAGCACCTGGCTCATGACACAAATCTTATGACAACGAATATTCCGTAGCAGCAGTGACCAGCTGACAAGCTTTACATTTAAACACAATACAAGGGGTTTGATACCAGTTCTTTCTCCACATGGAGTCCTACCTTGGTCAGTTTTGGTTGCTGGCTTCCAGTTTTCAGCACTAATTACTGGCAGACAAACCTGCCCCTTTTCATCGATGTTAGGGTGATAGATCTTTGTTTTAAATGTAATCTTAGGAGGTTTGAATGGATATTCTGCTGGGAAGTTGATTTCAATTCTGAAGGCTCCTTTATCATACGGAGGATTGTCCTGCAACAGGAAGGCAGAATGTCAAGAATCTGGCATATTCTAATGGATACAATTAAGTAAAAGCATGCTCCAGACTTCTATCAATCAAATGACCTCTTCTAAAGGCACTTTCTTCCAACACATACTGCTGTATCTGTGTGTCAGGAAACATCAAAACCTACTTGGTAAGAGAAAGGCATGAGAGCCTCTACATTTGCGTTCACACTGGAAAAACAGTTTACCACTGTTCTGAAATGAGCTGACATTTCCACTGCTAAGAAAGCACCCAGTCCCATTTACTCCAGACTCTAAGTCCTATCTAATAGGTATCTTTACTCCCAACTTTGTGTTCCAAAAAGCAGCGTAAACCCATTGAGATACAAACAGGAAGCTGACAAGGAAAATTGCTCTCTCTAAACCTAGTTATTTTGCGTGTCTCACAACACAGCAAAGCAATTCGATTTGTCAGATTCCCCTGTATGTTCCGAGAACATTTTTGTGCTGACTACACAGAAATGTGCTGAGTATTCAACAGCACTAAAGATAGATATGCACTGCGTCTGCTGATGAGAACATTCTGAATTTGTACGCAGTTTTAGCACCCACTCTTATCAGATCATTGTTGAAGGAGCATGAGAGAAGGCTGAAGTAAGCCAAGTAGTGCTTCATGCTGCAACAGAAAAAACAATGCCTAGAATCCCATTTAGAAACCCTGTGAGACTATTGATAGTGCTTCAGATGCGCTAACTGCAGAAGAAAAAGAAACCATTGCTACATGTAAAGCTTATGAAAACACCATTCTGCACCGAAAACAGTAACTGTGGCATGAAGCCATTCCAAACGCTCTGGGAACAAGAATCAAAGTATGAGAGTTTCCAGCTAGCGTGAAGTACAACCACACACATTCTTCATGAGCAACCAAACCACTCTCTGCAATCAAACCCACCCCAGGAGTTGAAAAAGGTTTACTAGTTTGGGGGTGAGGAGTGTTCTAGTAAAACACTATTCAACAGAACACACTGAATTTTAGTTTCATCCACATGGAGATGCCTGGCTGTGTGTTTCTAATAAGTATGGCAATGATTTCTGTGGTCAAGGAAAGGTAACTGTAGTGGCTTGAAAATCACTTCTTATGCAAGCAACCCTAAAAGCTCTGGAAGTTTAACAAGTAACTTGTGGTGGTGGTGACAACTTAAGCAGTTAGTGCCCTCTTCCCCTGCAGCTCACTCGCTCTTGTCTCCATCACATGGTATAGTTTGTGAGCATGTTCACTGAACAGATATGGGAACTGACCTGGCTTAAAACTGTCCATTTTCTGCTTGACTTTCAGTCAGAATAGTCCTTCACTATAACTCACCAATAAATTGAACAAAAAATGTATGTAAAGAGTTGTTCATGTTTTAAATAGACAAACCAGAATATTCAAGCAATCAAGTTCCAATTCTTTGTTATATTTGTTTTGACACTGACAAGAGAGACAAGCAGAATTATAAATACCAAAACACAAGTGACAAACGTAACTGGCATTCACTTGGAGTACTCTTAGTCTGCAAAAGTTTGTCCATAGCAAGCAGCTTTGCTTAAGTGACATGAAACTCACAGTATACCAACTGTACCTGACAAGAACAAGGAGCCTGGGGCAGATAGACTTGTTTTGATGTTGAAATCAAACAGTGTACCTTTACCGTGCACAGTACAAACTACATAAACTGTCTTATTCTACCGAATAGGAAAAGGAGTTGACAAGCTGTCTTCAATTTGCTTCTCAACTGAGCAAACACCCTTAAGAACTAACGGTGGTTCAGAAGAACAAAGTATATTACACACAACAAAACCTTTTAAAGCAGTATTGTTCACAGTAATTCTGGATGGACACTGGTAAAAATATCAACCTTTGCATCTCTCACACCTTCATTAAGCAGCTGACCAAAGTAATGCCTAGTTATAGTATAATAACTGATAACTGCTAAAGTAGTCCTGCTGAAGTAGGAGTGACAGATCTTTAAACACAAAGCAGGAACATTTTCTAAAAATGGAAGCAGCATGTAAACCTCTAAAAGCAAAAACCAGACCTGCAACCAGCTTGGGCTTTACAGCTTGAAGCCATCAACTGCAGCACTGCAACAGCTACAACATTATGCTAAGACTAAAGCATCTTCTATAGCATATCCTTAAAATAATAAACTATATTACGCTTTGAACACATACAACAATTAATTACTATAGGAACTGTAATTTCATGACAAAATTCCCTCTTAACTTTAGTTGTTTTGCATTAATTGATGCCTAAATAAAGAAACTTCCTTTTCGAAGCTCACTTCTGAAAACCCAAGCCTTTTCCTGGCATCAGACTTTTTCCAATGCTCGATTTTATCCCAGAAATGCAGCCAGTCGATTACAAAAATTCGAGTAAACAAAATATTTCATATCTTTTCTTCTTTTTTTTTTTTCCAGATATTGTACTTTAAGCTTCATGTAACAAACCACAAACTTCATTTGCTCCCCACTTCCAACACCCCTCCCAAGTAACCCAGTGTCAGCAGAGCCTACAGCGCTTGCCAGCTGCAGCCCCGTGTTGGACCAGGCCTACAATAAGGAAGCATCCAAGCAGGTATTGACCACAGACCTTTCAATTACATATGGATTTTTCTTCAGGCTAGTTGCAAGAAGCACCTCCTAACATTATCAGTCTGGGATAAAACCAAACACAGAAGACACTCAAATAAAAGGAGACAGGAAGATTATACAAGAGGTCTGAAAAGAGACACGAATTAAATCCAGGAGCACATTTCAATGCCCAGAGTATGTTTAAGATGCTGCTGAATAAACTTACACTGTATTGATGAACAACCAGCTTCTGCACAACCCCACGGCTATGAAAGCCAGGGTTTGTAATAATCAAAGAGATTGTCAGGGTGCAAACATTATGTAATGGTCACCAGCAGCACTACTGAGCTGTGGATTTATGAGGTGGAAATGATCCTCATTTTATTTTAAAGCTCATTGGAATAAGGAGTGATCTGTACTCACAGGAACAATAAGCCCTTGCCAGGTCAATAAATTAGCTTCATCAACCTGGATATTACGGAAGTTTTTCATTCCACATTTGCGGATTTCTTCAAGCTCCTGAAAAAACAAAGTGTAAGTTAGTGCCAGTATTAAGGAAGATGCTCATGTTCACTTTTCAAAACACTCAGAGGTCAGCGTGGGTTTCTTTAACATCAAGAAGTTTGAGGTTTCAGTGGTGCAGCCCACACAGACAAGAAATGAAATTGTGCGCTGTGAGAAGTAAAATTCTGAGTCAGGGGATTAAAAAACCACTTTTGTGTGCGCGTGCAGGTCAGGAAAATACAACCCCACATTGTTATTAACATCGTTACAGGCACAACAAAGTCAAATGCATTTAAAGATGGTTTTGTATCTCAAATGCAAACCTGTGCCTTTGGTAACAGGCTACTGATAACTGTGAGACGCAGAAATAAAGTGTATCTTAGGGGTATCTGAAGGAAAGCAGTGATTTGGAAGAATTATTTCATAACAGTTTTAAACACAAAGCCACTGAACAGGCTAATTATTTCACCTGAAAACTAACAAATTCCTGCATCATCTGCTTAAATTGATACAAACTCAGGAAAATACCAATCGAAGCCAAACTAGCCTTATTTAGACCAGTAACTTTAGAAATCACAGCTTTATCTCTATTTTGTTTTGTACTATAACAGTATATATTAAGATACCTCTCTTCATAGCTGTTCACTCTTGAACACAGTACCTTTCTGCTCCAGTCAAGCCACTTTCAATCAGTTGGTGATCCAGGTATCACCAAAACAAGTATTTAGGCATTTTATATATAAAATTAGGTATAAGCCCTACTGCAGCAACCGCTTTGTGGGGTATTTCGTAAGACCTAAAAAGAAACACCTCAAGGTTTCACCTCTCCCTGCCCTCAAAACAGCAACTGTAGCCCTTTGCTGTTGAATTCAGCAGTTCTCTCTTTAACTGAATTCAAATTCAGAAGTCCTCTACAGTTAAATATAAAGCTTTCCTGGTGCTTTCAAAACTGAAGCACATGCCTGCATGTCCGCATAGGATAGGAAAAATGTTGCTTATACAGCAACACTGGAGCACTCTGCAGCACATACCTCCTCACTGGGCACCAGTGCGTTTGCAGAACTAAACTATGTATCACTGATAAAACACCAACTACAGCAAAGGCACTGTGCACTGAAAACCCAGAAAGATCAGTTTTCCTGCTATGAGTGCTCTATTGCCCAGGCTTTTTTCCTAAAACAGCTCTATGTTCACCTTCGATCAAACCTTTCTGCATCTGACTGGCAGAGATTCAATACTTGCAGTAATCTCTTGCATAAACTTAGCATCATGATAAAAACCCAAAGGGAAAATGAGATTTCCAAATGCACATTAAAAAAACCCCAAACCCCACATGACAGCCACGCATCAGATGAACATTTACATTCCCACCCACTGCACCCACGAAAGCAAGAGCATACTCAGAATACTGAAGTTTAACCTTGGAGTCTTGGATGCTGAATGGATGCCCAATACAATCTCCACCACACTGCGCCCAACTATTTAGTCTAGGCCTGGGGACTAATCCCCAGATTCCACTGCTGTTAGATTTACACAACATCACACACAGTTTGGGTGGTTTGTTTAGTTTTTTTTTTAGGAAAGGCTAAGAGGATTACCCTATTTCCTTAAAGCAGGAAAACATTAAAACCACCCAATAATCCCATGAAGCACATTTACAGGGATACAGAGCAACCCAAAATACTCAAAAGAAAATAATCTTTATTACCACAGGTATAGGAGATCCTTTCTGCCCACTGAAACTGCAAATCTAGCCTCACGGTAGTGCTGAGTGCTCAGAGCAGCAGCTCAGGCAGTATGTCTGACTGAACCAGACCATCTCTTCCCATCAGGGTCAGGACAGTAACTCAATTGTGAGCAGTTCACTTCTACACATAGAGAACTGTGAAGTCCTGGCAAACCACTACTCCACAATATGTAGAAGGGATAAATCCCATTCCACACTACATGTAATGTATCAAACACTGGGAACAAAATAAGCTAATTAACCAGTAGGTATTTAAGCATAAATAAACATGCATTACAAGTACCTTCACTCTAAAACAAGGAAAGAAAAACGGGTTTGGACAATTTTCTAGTTACTCCATTAAATACATGATACTCAGGACAGAAATGTCCCCCACAATGTCCCAGTGGAAGTGCAGCTTCCATGCAGAACAAGTTCAGATGATAGTGTTAACACTGCTTCTGGCCCAGAGAACTATTGCCCAGACACAGAAAGGGAATACTGTGATTCCACAATTCAAGCATGTTATTAAGCTGATAGAAAAGCACGGCTTCACATTACAGGAGAACTGAACACCTGACTTCATAATGAGATTCAGGTTAAAAAACTGGATGTAGAATTAAGAAATGCAAGAATCCAGCACAGAGATCATTCCAAACTGTAAAACTTAGTATGAAATTAAAGTTTAAAACAAGTATGAAAATTGCTCCCCATTTTCCCTCAAGTCCACCACAAGAGAGGGAAATAAACAGTCTAAAGGACACTAAAGAACTAGCTGAAAACAATTCAGGACATCTTCCTCTTTAAACTGACCTGTGAAGCCTTTGCAGGAATTCACTTTAGAATCAAAAAAGTGATAAATTACTTCAGTGTATCAGGACCATATCCTGTGCTTCTGCTGCTGCTGCTGCCTGGGGTCCCCAAAACAGGAACAGATGAGGATAAATGAGGCAATTCTTTTCCTCCCACACAGGCAGGACTGCAAAGAGAATCAAACCTACCTTGGCAGGGGATGTGCCTGAACTCCATGCTTAAGACAGATTCCAATTCATTTATAAGAGAAATCACTTACACCCAAAGTGTTTAAGATTTCATGTCACTTCCAATTAATCAATTCCATGTTAGACTTGCTTACAAATAGTTTGGTATTCACTCTACTGTCCCCACAAATACAATGCAATATTATACTCATAAGTCATGCTTTTAGAGGTTTTATATCTAGTGCTCCATGAGATTCACCACTCATGATTTAAGGGTGTGAGGGGAGGTGTTTTGGTTTTTCTGGCAAGCATCAAAGCCCATAGTAAAGCTCTAACTGCCTTAGAGCTCCAGAGGCAGACACAACTACAGTATAAATATACTGCTAAGAAAGTGAATGAGCTACTAAATACTTTCAAACAGCACAGATTGAAAGTGAATACTGCATTTAACATGGGCTTGAACAAGCCCAAAGGGACAAAAATTACTTTATGTGGTAAAAGAATACAGTCTAGATATTTCATTCAAAATAATACTTAAGAGTCTAGGCAGACAGTAAATAGATTAATTCCTTTTCTTGTCCTCCACCCCTTCATTTCATCAAGTAACATAATTAAAGGAGCAAGTGAGGAGCGTAACTAAAGGTTGAAGGACTGCAATAAGGACTTCAGTCAGCCTTCATGCCCACTGTTATCAACCTTGCACGTGACCTTGCTGCACTGGGTTTCCCCATTTGTGAAATAGAAAAGTCATAGTGCACACGGTCTCTTGAGAGGGGCTGTTTGCAGTCTGGCTGTATTCAGAGTGTTACACACAGCACAGGGAATGGAGAAAACGTTCCAGAGGTGGTGCCTGATCTCCAAGTATAATGCTGCAGGTGGTCATAAAAGCACGCACTACCTCTCATATAATAAGGATTTAGAACTTTGATTTTCAATATTGTGTAATAGTTTGTGTTGTTCAGAACAAAATTCAGCTTTTGAAATTGAAAAGGAAAGTTACATCAGCTTAAAATGCAGCTGAGTCATTTAAACCCTGCAATTGTTTTGCCCATCCATCTTCCAAGTTTTGGGACTTCTCTGAAAAAACCCAGGAAAATGCAGACAAGCAGTTGTAGGAGCACAATCCAGGAATATGGGGATACGCCTAAGGGCTCACACTGACTTCAGTAAGCTCTGCATCAAGCCCAAAGTGCTATTAAATGCCAAAGAAAAACAAAAGTCTCCTGAAATACCTCTAAAACATGATACCCTACTGTTTACATTTTGTGTTTCCCTATTTATAAACACGCTCTCTAAAAGCGGCATGACAAAGATAAACAGGCTCCAAAACACTGATAAGGAACAGTTTTACTTTCTGAACCTCATACAGAGAAGTGTTAAAACACCTAAAATAAAACATGACTTTATCAAAACAAAGCCACAAAACCACCCAAAAACCAAAACAAGTTCTAGCCCTTACAAGACGTATCAGTAAGTTACCTCTGCAACATTACAACCCTGCACGCTCATGTTTTCTATTTACCCAATAATTCTGCTTTTTGGCAAGGTATTTTCATTTGATTAAAAATCCTTTTGCCAATTCTCAGTTTCAAAAAGGGAAAATGAATCAGTATTCTCACTTCTGCATAAGAACAATCATGCAGTGCTCAAAGCCACGTTTCCCTTGTTACTGAGAAATGGTGTTTGGGTCAATTTAGAATTGTTTTTCAAACATCAGAGTTGTTGAAAGCCCCTTTCTTTGGGAGGGCTTTGGTGTGCACCAGCCCCCAGCATACTGGAGATCACAGGCCATCCACTGCAGGTACCCATGTGTGGCCTTGTGTTCCTGGGTTTTGTCACAGCATTCACCAGTCAGATAAATGTCTGACCATGCAATTGTGGATGCAGAATGAGCCCAGGAAGATTAAAACAATCGTCATCACACCCCACTACATATGTGAAGTGTTATTTACTCTGCAAATCCGTTTTCAACTTTTAATACTAAAGATGCTTTTTTAACAAGTAAACCCAAAAAACCAACTCTGTGGACTTCAGACACCTCAGCTCGATCGCATCACACATCAACACAGAAGGGAGTAGCTCCACACACGGGACAGGACAGCCTCCTCTAAATGCAACAGTTGAAGGTACATCTCAGTACCACGCACTCGTATTCCATCAAATAAGTACTCCAACTATCCAGCACCGAAATAGCCTTCCCTTCACAACTACCCACTACCTCTCCACATAGTTTTTGGCTATGGATCTCAGCTGGAGAACGGCTTGTTTTACATTAGCGGGTGGCAACTGTGAAAAGCATTTCACTGAAATCTCTGGCATGTCTCTTGGAGATCTAAGTTCCCAATCATACATGTTTGAAGACAGTTTGCTTTGCATGAGAGGGGGTCATGAAGCAAAGTAGCTCCCTTCAAAGAAGCAGCCCTAGATCCTTTCCTAAATATAATTACTCTACATTGGTCTGTTTTTACCCTGAGAGATCATCCATAACATATCCCTGACAAAGACTGCTTTATTCCCACCTCTCACATTTCATGAGGAGTCAAGATCTGACAACTGTGGCTCTTTGAAGAGGTGTAATGGTGGCTCACAGATCAAAACTCCACCTCAGATGTCACTGGAATATGATTCATTAGCTATGTTTATTGCACGTTTTGCTAACCTAGGAGTGCTCCTGGAAAGGGCACACCTCCACTGACTTTTGTGAATCAGCACAGAGAACTTCAGTTAGCCTATTTGATGGTTAAAGCTCTGCAGAAACAGGCCATAAATAAGGTATTTGGCCTAGGAAAGGTAATTTGCTCACACAGGCTCTGAGATAACAAGACAATCTTATTCATGTTATAACTTGACTTTATGTTTAAAAGTGAACTGCACAAGTACAATGGCAAAATTGTGCTGCTTCTTTCACAAGGAGGCTTGCAAACTGAAGATACAAAGGCTTTCACAAACTGAAAAGAACTCCCATTTCCACCTGGAAGAGGAAAGCTATACTCATAGTCCCAGTTTTCTACAGGCAGACAGCATGTTATTAAGAGCTCACTACATGCAGCCTCTCTGAGCCACTGTGATTAACACCAATGGCATACGCTCCCCCCAAAAAATGCAGTGCTTCAAAATGTTGGCAAGACCTGAAGGAAATGGTAATTGTTTTATGTGACCTATAAAAGGGTCAAAGTTTACTCTCACTTACTGAAGACAAACTTGATATTTAGCTCAACGAGAAGACAGTTAATGCTTATCCCAAATTAAATATAATTGAGTGACACACTGAAAACCTCTGTTTCCTTTAGTTATAAACACTCATTCTACACCCCTGAGAAAGACACACCACAGACTCTTCTGTACTGCAAAACTGCACAGTGAAAGACTTTTTAAAGCAGGTCTGTGCATTTGGAACTTAACGATACTGAGCTGATGCACATGCAAGTTTGGACCTTCGAAACATCACACTGCAGTAACTCAGATTACATCATCTGTACAAGAGCTCTACCTTGTTCCTACCAAGATGAATGGCAAAACTCAAAGTCGTTCCAGCTGTGACTCTACTCTCCAAAAAGCATGAAGGTGGTTGCTTACTGAATGGCCTTTACAAGTCATGGGATGCAGCACCTCACAGCTCTTGAACTGGCACAAAACGCACACAACCCACAAACGTCAGGCAATAAATATGAAAGCAAAAATGTAAGAGGGAAGCAAGTGATGCCTCCTTCCTTCCTACACCCTCCCCTCCGAGCAGCAACTGCCACACTGGTTTTCCAAAAAAGAAGGAGGTCACGTTGTCAAAATCCATTTTTACAGCATTTCGGTGACAGATTAAGGCACTAACTAGCATTTCAGAAGGACACTGGAACTGAGCTGAGGAGCAGGACTGAAAAGCAAGAGGCTCTGCCAATATTAACAACAATTTTTCTTGACTTTAACGTCACAATTTTAATGTTCTAGTTTAAATTTCAAAAGAAGGAATGACTGGAAACATATTTTCCCCTACCAGAATAACAGTGATGTGCTGTTGGAGAATTAACACATTTGGTTCAAACCAGGCAGAAAAGCTGGCTTGCAAACATACAGAATTAAATGGCTGTTTACTATCAGCAACTAAGGGAAACCTTATTTCAATATAAAGCAACAGACACACTGATGACAAAACTAAAACTGTGACAAAACGTAACAGCTATCAAAATGAATGCCCTCATCAGGATCCCTAAGGACAATTAAATTGTTACTAATTTAATATATATGACTGACTGCACGCAACATATCCACCATTTAAAGTTAAATCACTCCATAGCACATTTTAAACAACAAAACCAGCTTTGGCAAAGCACTGCTGAGCTATTTGTTTCCTCAAAAATAACCAGGCTGCAATAGTTAATTATGTATCTTCACAACTAAGGAAATGCAACTTCAACCCGTCATCTACACATGCAAGAGAAATCCCAGCCCCATCAGGGCTCCACGTTCTCAAAGCCAGCTGCAAAACTGATATTAGAATATTAAATTAAACAGAACCACTCCTGTATCTGTCAAACCCTAACACACGGGTACACTGCACCCCACAGGGATGGGGTTTTAATAAGGCTAAAACATCACCTGACAGTCGCAGGGTCTTCCCCCTACGTTTCACAGGGCCAGCCGGCAAAGTTCATTGATTTATGCTACAGGCACTTTGCATGCAAATATTGTAGGGTATTGCCACAGCACTTTACAGATGACTAAATTTAACACCACTATGCATGCACGTCCCAGGCAAACCCCACTGCACACAGTTTGTGATGTTAACTGGCAATTATATACAACACACAGAATAAACTCGCACGCTTTAGGGTCAATGGTCACTATTTTCCGAGAGTACGCACTCCTCAAGCTAAACAAGGAGACACACAATCCCAAACCGTATTTCACAATAAGCTATCCGTGCTCCCGGTTAAAGCCTAGCTGAGGCCGAGCTTACATTTACAAGTATCATCCACGCTTCCGAGCAGAAACAGAGCGAAAACAAAACCAGTACCGCGTCCGCAGTGAATGAGGAAACTTCTGAACCCAGGTCCACATTTCAGCGCGATAAACCTCTGACTCATACAAGGAAGAGGGCACCCTCCCATACAACGAAAACATCTCACCCCCGAGCGCCCGGGGAAGGTTCCCCAGCAAGGGGGCAGCGGGGAACCCCCACCCGCAGCGCGGGAGGACAGGGCGCTGCCCCGCGCCCGGCCGAGCCCTCCCGCGGGCAGGGCCGGGGACCGCGCCGCGGCTGCGGCACCACCGACGGCGGGGCGACCCCTCACACCGCCCCGGGCAGCGCCCCGGCCCCGGGCAGGGGATGAGGCGTCCCGGCAGCGCCGTTTCCCTCCCCGCCGGCCCTTCCTCTTTGCTTAGTCACCGCAGGAGCCCCCCGAGGGAGGGGGACGGGGCGGCCCGCTGCGGGCCGCGGCAGCCGCTGAGCGCTCCCACCCAGCGCCGGGCGGCGGCCGGGAGCCGCGGAACGCTGCCAGAGCACCGGGCGGCGGCGGGGGAGACAGCGCGGCCCCTCACGGCCGCGGCCTAGGAGCCGGCTGCTCCCGTTCCGGTCGCTCCAGCCCGGGGTGCCACCTAGGGAACGGGAGGAGGCCGCCCCGCCGGGCCGCGGCAGGGGACACTGCTCCCCGCACCCGGAGGGGCACCGGGGTGGAGAAGAGTGCCCGCTGCCGCCGGCCCTGCCCGGCGCGGAGGTAGCTGTTACCTTCATCAGCCTCCTGCTGGCCGCCATCTTGGCTCTCCTGCTGCCGCCCCACAATGCATGGCGGCGGCGGGCTGGGCGCTACAGCCCTGCGCTTCCTGGGGTGGCGGCGGCGGCGGGGGCGGGCTGACGGGGCCGCGCTCCCTGCGGGCCGCGCCGCTCCCTGTCCCGCACCGGCGGCCGCAGCGCTGCCCACAGAGCCGGGCAGGGCCGGGCCCGTGAGGGAGCGCGGCTCCGTCCCGCGGGCAGAGGAGCGCGCCGGGCCGGGCCCCGCCTGCAGCCTCCTGCCCCGGGGCTCCTGTGGCAGCCCCTCGCGGGAGCCCGGTCGCCCGCCCCCAGTACTCGGTGATGTCTTTTGTCCCTGTGCGGTTTTAATCCTAGAACAATGCTTTAACATGCTGGCGTGGCTTGTTTTATTTACTGGGCATCACCCCAAATGCAGTTTCATTGTGGGGAAGGAGACACCAACCTGTAGTTGCAGGTTTTATCAACTAACACACAAGCGTTATTTCTTAGCTTCTTAAAATGCTACCCCGGGTGCATCCCTGCCCTTAGCGCGGCCAGCTCAGTCCCGCCTCACCCGGCGCTTCCAGCCTGCTGTGCCCTGCCGCAATCTCCTTGAGGAAAGCAAGCTGTGGAAGAGGACATAATGTCAGTGTTAATCGAGGCTGCAAATGGCCATGTGCTTTTTAGCTCTGTAAGGGAGCTCTAATTGTAACTGCTCTCCGGTTCTGATCATTCCCAGCTGGCCTCTAGCAGTGGCTGCAGGAGCAGTTCAGGTATCTAACCACAAGCATTCAGCCTCATTTCAGGTGCCCTAGGGTATCCAAGACACAGGGCTAGCAGATACAACATGGGACATAAGTTACTATACTATATGACACCTGAAATGCCACCAGACGTGTGTCCAGACACCTGACTTGCTCCTTAAAACATTCTCCATGTACTCAGGAATTACTCCAAAGTCTGCTCTGCTGATGCGTGGCCTTATTTTCCCTTTCCCCCTCCCTCATGTCACTTAATCATGTCCTCAATCTAACACTTGTTCTGTGAACAAGTCACGTGAAAAGGTTCTAAGCTCTAAAGTAAGCTTTACAGACTCAGACAACCCAAAAAGGAAGTGTTATGGTTATAACGAGAGGCTTTCAAAGACTTGCAAAACTGCAACAGAAGTTGTTAATTGTGAAGCCCAGGATTCGAGTACGTTATCTTCAAATTATCCCCTGAAATAGCGATAGTACTTGATAGCCAATATTTTGCATTAATATAGTACTTATTGCTCCAAAACTTA
The DNA here is from genome assembly GCA_009867235.2 of Psittacus erithacus. Lineage (NCBI taxonomy): Eukaryota > Metazoa > Chordata > Aves > Psittaciformes > Psittacidae > Psittacus > Psittacus erithacus. The sequence goes on from WYDI02023223.1 coordinate 42,717, forward strand.
ATTAACATTTGTTAATGAAGTAAGCTGTACAGCGCATACAGGAACCAAGTTAATACTCCACCTGCTTCATATAGGTATTATTAAATAATTGTAAAAAATTATTACACATATTTGGAGAGCATGATAACTTTATTAAATATCTAAAGATTATTACATCTATTTTACTGGAGAAAAATGCAGCCAGAGGAAACTGAAAATGAAAGACACAGAGAGCATCCTGGTGCAGTAGCAGTGAGCTGTAAAGCAAGCGAGAGTGCTGACTGGCTGCAGAGGCGACACACTACGCACCCGTGGCAGGTACACGCTGTGTGGAAACAGAAGGCGCAGACTCTAATGAGGATTCTGATGTGCTGCTGAGATGGGATGCTGGTGGTGAAGATTTAAAAAAGCCAGCATTGGATAAAAGGGCTAGTTCAGATCATATGATTCAGAAACACCGAAGTCTGGTACCATGGTAACTTGGAAGAACAGCTCTTATAACTTATTTTCCAGATGTCTACAAATACGAAAACCAACCTGCTTCAGAAACTGTGCTGATTTTTTTATTTGCCAAACCTCTGTTCGTATCCTCATCTCACCTTCATTTGACTGCATATTTTTCCAAGACCACCATATGTCTCCAGGTATTTTCTAAACTATTTTTTCCCCCAAAGTAGTTACTCAGGCCCACACCTGCACTGAGACACATTGCCACCACACGTGAGAGACACAACTAGAAGCGCCACAGAGAATCCCGAATCGATTATATGTAATTTTAATCCAAGAATTTATAGCTTGTAAGAGAGTGTCAGAAGTATCTGGGATAATTACAAATTAATCCACATTTCCTTCGACAAGAACAAAAATACCGCCCACACTACAACTGACAACAGCCCTGCCAGTTCTTAAGAAACCATTGCTGAGTGTAGCTGTCCTCACAAATTGCCACTTCGTGTTGAAATCCTTTATTACAGCAAGGTGTTTGAGACGTTTACAAAGAACTAGGCATGGCAGGGGGTTGGAACTGGATGATCTTAAGGTCCTTTCCAACCCTAACTATTCTATGATTCCGTGTTTCACATACCTGCTGCCAGGATCCTGGATCCTTTCAGTGTCTAGTTTCAGACTGATCCAGAGTAGATCCTGTGGTGCTAACACTGGTGCATCTCCTGGTTTTGAACAAGGGCTGCGCAACCCTGCTGCTGGATTTCGCCTGGGTAAGTTGCTGGCAGTCATGCCGTGCTGTTGTACAGTCTTGAAGAAACAGCAGGAATTTCCATTCAGACGGAATTTCAATGTACCTCTTACTTTCCTGCAAGCACCAAGACCAGGTATTGGTTACACTGAGCTTTGCAGATGGTTTTGATTTTTTTAACCTTTTTTAATGTAGTTTCCAGGTTCTGTCCATTCTTTTCCTTGACTTTTAAGCGTGTCCAGAATACAGGTTTTAGTGCTTATTCTGCGATACCTTCAAGGGACTGGACGCTACATTTATGCCTGCTCACTCCCGAAGATAACTTTCCACCACATTTCCACTGTTTTAGGGAACATAACTGTTCAGTTTCAGAAGGAGAAACTGTGTGAGCTGACTTTCTGAACACGTGAGCCACGACAGTGCCCAGCACTTGACAACCTTAGAAAAATTTCTCCTTGCTTCTTTACTGCTATAACATGGCCACGAAAGAAAACAAAACGTCAAAAATGAAGTGGAGGAGGAAAGGGTAAGAATAATTTTGTGGCTGTATGAAACCTCGGTACCCTCGCATCTTGCTTACAAGAGGGACAAGTCCATACACCTGAAGAACACAAAAGAATTACGGAAGGTAAAGAAAAGGGCAGAGACAATGATCAAGAGGGTGAGATAGTGCCATAGTAAGAGTCTAAAAGAGCTGGGGCTGTTCCACCTACAGAGAAGGCTGAGAAAATATGATCAATATAATCAAGGCTGATGAAATCATAAAGGCAATGGCTAAGGTGAATACAAAGTTGTTAGTTATCAGATCTTACTAGAATGAAGGTGCACACAGTGACTCATCGGGCACCACTCGCAGTCAGAAGATGGTGCCTTTTCTCACAGCAGGTAATTAATGTCTGGAAATCCCTACCACAGGCTGCAGTAAAGGCAATAGTCAGCAGGTTCAAAAGAAACCAGTCAAACTGGGTAACAGGTCTACAAACAGACTAAAATAGGATAGATATGGAATCATTATTTCACATCTCTGATTGATGTCTGCTCATAATTATGGATGCTTGGGAGTACAAGATGAGCAAAGCAGGGACTAACATGCTGGTCCCTCAATAGCACATCCTCTATTGCCATGGAAAGGAGGGAGTAGTGGACAAGATGGACCTCTGTGCTGGTCCAATGGGCCACTGCTTATGTTCAGGATTCCTTGGATATGCTGGTTTGCAGAATATAGATAGAATTCAGATTTCAAACAGATCCTAATTAATTTAAAACATGTTAAAAGGATCTGCCAGTAACACACAGGGGCAAAGTTCACCTCCAGGAGCAACTATGATAGAAAATTATAAACGTAATTAATGCCCTAAATCATTAGATGCCTCTCCATTGGCATTGTTAAAGCTAAAATGCATTTCAAGAAGTGCAGACATACTTGCTCTATTTTTTGATGACAAATCTCCATCCTATATTCCTGTAAAACTGCCAACAAATTGATGTTTATATATAGGTTTTCTTGTTCCTTTAGTTTCTAAGATCTTTAATGACAAGCATCTTAAAGCAATTAATTATGTATGGTGATAGGTATTTGACGTTTGATCTGTAAGGTAAGTAGCCACTACAGAATTATAAACTAATTTTCTCCCTCCTGCATTTTGTATGCCATGTACTTGAATAAAGTGATTGTGTCCTATACAGACCCCTTTCCTCAAGTGCAGTATTTCTTACCCGTTTGTGAAAAACTAAATCCATTAAGTCCTTTTTGCCTCCAAGGAAAAGAAAAGGGAGTTCTGTCGATTTCCTTTGTATTAACAGTGAACATAACAGACTCCCGCTCAAGTTAACACTGCACAAGCCCTAGTAGATTCTCCAGCTGTTTTAGCACTAGGAATATACCAACTCATGACTGTTTCTTTCATTCTTGGTGCATTGCTTCCCCTTCCACCCATGATCACATAATATCTAACGGGCAACACAGGAATTTGCTTATGTAGAAGTGTCATATGTATCACTGTTTTCAGCTTCCTTGTAGTGAAACACAGCAGTGTCAGAGAAAGGGTAAGCTTGCACCCGGGCCCCAGTCAGTGCTGCACGGATGGGGACAAAACAGAGGAAAAAATGAATTGCTCACTGGCTAGAGATAAAGACAATTCAATAAGCGAAGGGAAGAAGATGGGAAAAAACCTGTGAGAGTTTAAAAGATGCTCACCTCCAGGAGGAAGGGGACAGCATGGAGCTTCTGCCAGAGGCTGTGGGTGAAGACATGGTGCTGCATGGTCTGAACTCCCTGCCAGAAGTAAGGGCAGGCACCAGTGAGTCTGTGGGAGAGCAGTTGCAGGCAGGAGGGCAGGAAGAGGACTGGCTGCCTGGCAGTGGGGACAGGCACCCCAGAGCAGCCTGGAAAGACTATGCAATGTCTTTCAAAATAAGAACTGCCTTCTGAGGAAGGAAAGCTCTCTGGCAGCGTGGCAGGAGGCAAAGTGGCCCAAGCAGAACTGCTTCCACTACCCAGCAACTGGAACAAAGATCCAGGCAACTTTATGAGACCACTGTCAGGGCAATCAGGTCTTGATATCTTTTAGATGAGGAGACCAAATGAGACCCAGGAAGCAGTAACAGACAAATGTTCCTTAATTCTAGAGTCTTCAAGACGACAACCTGCAAGATTTAAAGTATTCTTAGCTCAATATAGCTATGACCCTTTTGATGGTCCTAACAAGCACCCTACAGCAGAGCTTCCTGTAGCTACTGGAGAATAGGGTTTATATCTTTTGAGATGTGGATGAGGATGGTTTGTTTGAGGGAGAGTTGACTGATGGCAGAGGAGGACAGGTCCCCTCTAATGTGATAGAAGTTTCAAAGGATGACATGATGACAGCTGAGCCTCCAGAGCCAAGTGAGCTCTTGCAGAATGCAGATCACAAAGTGAGATTTTGCAGTAGAAGCATTAGCAATGGAGGAAAAAAGGATGATCTTGACAAAGGAATCTGTGTCATTGTGTTGGCTGATAGACTAGGAGACAAAGAGATCCCTCTTAATCATGCAGCAGTACCTTATTCAAGAAATCTCACTCTGATCAAACAATTTGCAAGAAGTATCATTACTGGCTGGGAGGCCTCCACTTGTGCCACCTGTGCAGATACTAAATGTGGTTTTATAGCCACAATGTGAGACTCAGCTCAGAGGCTCAAGCAGTCATCAAAGATTTGGATTTCTCAGAAATCAGACCTACTGAATTCTAGTTCAAAGCACAACAGAAAAAGGAAACTCAGGTAAGCAGCAGCATTCTATCCGAGTGCTGAAAGGCTTCCAAACAGCTCCACAATGTCTGAAAATCAGGAGAGTCATTCCTATTTCAGAGGTCATTTGGATGCCAAGCAACAATTATTTGCATGCTGTGTACCCTAATGAAAGGGACTATGTGGCAGAGGGTAGTGGTCCACTTTTGAAAGCTTGCTGCCCAATGCTCAGCAAGAAGCACAAGTGAAAACATAGCCCAAAGACATGAAATGGCAGATTAAGCAAGGGAAGCAGGAGCAAAATTCAGCAACAGGGAGATTTGTTACTCCATGCCCTCAACTACCTCATGCTCCGCTTGATGTCCAGTGGATGTTTTGTTGACCAGCTGACAATCGGGGCCAGTCAATGCTGGAGGGGCTTCCAAAGGAATAAAATTGCTGTGTGTATCTGTGGACAGAGAGAGACAAAAGTCACCTCTCCAACACTGCAACGCTGGTGGTTTATCTGAGAGTTTAACAGTATGGCACACTCTCCTCTCTTCAACCAGTAGAAGAAAAACCTCACATAATTGTCCTCTGTTTAGAAAACAAAAAAAGTGCACCATTTCCTGTTCCAATTGAATTTAGGAGTTTTTCCGTTGACTTCAAAGTGTAGGATTAATGCACCCATTCTTTTCTGTCTCTAGATCTAAATACAGATATTTGTACCATAAATACATACGTTTTCATTGAAACTGAACAGAGAAGTGACTGCCAAAACCATTCTTCTGCTAAGACATGAATTGAATAACTTCACACACTATAAGGACTATTTATACTCAAGAAGAAGTTTTCTTTAGCACAGATTTTAAAAGAAGGGATTGTGCCCAGCTAGGACTAAGGAACCAGTTCTGCATCAATTCTGCCTATGCGCGGAAATCCCCTATCCAAGCTACATCCAGCATCAGAGTCCCACTTTGTGCACTTTATTATACAAACTGTTTTCTGTAACCGATTACATAGTTTTCCTCATATAGATTTGTTTCCTTGCAAAATTACACTGGTTTATTTGTTAACGTTATTTTTTCCATACCTAAAAGCCTGCCTTTTTTCTAGGGTGGCTGGCTTTGACTGTAAGTGCTGTAAAGGGTGGCTCACAGCTAAATTACATGTGGAGTATTTTTAAACGAGTGAATAGTCAAATATTTAAATATCACTCTTTAAGATAATCATTTGTTTATAACAGTGGGAAGTTTACTAGTTTCTAAAGCGTTGTTGGTTTCTGTACCTATCGCATTGTTTAAGATACAAATTTGGTTAGGTTTTGGTTGTTGAAAATGTGGATGTTGGAGACTGCTTTATTGTAATAAAGGCTTACTTAAAGCAAGCTAATTTTTGTATTTTTTTAGCATTTTCTTTTAAAGCCACCGTTTAGTGGAGGATAAACTTGTAAAAACTTATTAAAGTTACTTTGCCCTTGCATTGCATTTCGTTCCACAGTTAACTCATAAATGAATCTCTTTGCTGAGAAGGGGATTTTGCAGAGGCAAGGTGACAGGGCTAGTGTGGGTTCTACCGATTTCTGTGGAGAAACCAACCTGTACCTCTCAGATGCTGGGGCAGCCGTGGGCTGACCACATCACATACATGCACACTGGCCCAGGGACTGTTCTGACTCCTGTCAGACCTGAAGATCCATCAGTAATTCAGAATATGCTTTGTCAACCTTTTCTATTTGTAAGCTGCAGATAGCTGTATAGGGAGGTACAGAAAACTTGAGCCTACTACTGGCAGAAGATTGCTTTTCTGACTTATTGCAGAGTTATGTTTTTGGCTGGACTCAAAGATCTTAAGGGTCTTTCCCAATCTGAATTACTCTGTCTTAGAAGCAGTCCATAACGCGCTGCTCCAGTGTAAAGGAGCCGCTCTGCGCTCAGCAGCAGCGGAATTTCTTTCTAACACTCAGACATCTCCTAAACTTCTCTAACGGCGGGGAGGGGGCGGGAGGAGGAGGGAGAAACCATCACGACGCGCTATTGAAGCGGCGCTGCCGCCGCAGAGCGAGCCATCTCAAGTGGCTGACTTCAGCAGCGCCGATGGAACCATGAGATGGCAGCAGAGCCCACGGAACGAGCGCCGCGACCCAGCACTGTCCTTGCCCAAGTACCACTTCAGTGTTCCCCGCTGTGTGTTTTAAAAAGAACTCTCATCAAAACACCCTTTATCTCTGTGTTACACTGCAGCTGTGACAAATGCAGACAGGAACAACGTGCACAGCAATCAGATCTCTGGTTTAGGAGAGGCGATTTTTCTTTCTCTTTTAGCTTATGCTCATCTGTCCCTGGTTTGGAAAAGCTTGTCTAAAAGCAAGCGTCAGATTTGAGCCAAACTCGACTTTCTAATGTTCATTCCTCAGACAAGCCCATGTAGGAAAGGAATGCTTCATTATAGAAATGTTACTGTACTTAAAAGGCTGTGTTTGGAACCAGGAGGAACCAGATTCTAAGACTCCAGGCACTTAAAAGCAACAGTGAAGCTCTTTTTACAGCAAATAAACTCTAGAGAGATTGTTTCCAACCCCTGAAATAGCTTTATACTTCCCACTGCTACTATAAAACGTTTCATTATGACTGAAAAAAGTTTAAATCTCACTGCCCTAACTGAAAAGGTGAAGAGACATCATCTTTTACCACAATAAAGTTGACTAAATACAGTATGAACTCAAGCGCGGTATAAAGGGTTGAGGGAACTATCAGAAGGATGTTTCTCTAGCTGTATAGCTAGAAGTTGAGGAAACAACAGATACAGGAATAATCTAGTGGTCTAGAGCTGGCACGGCTCCTGAAGATGGGCTTAGTGAAGTCAGGGGTGAAGAAAAGGGGGGGTTGTATCAGGGACAGCTTGGAGGTGGCTTCTGTGTCATTTGAGGGGAAGCAATGGGGCAGGTTGGAGCTGACATGGTTAGCAGCACATGCCAGGGTGGAGGATGGGCATTGTAGACCTGCTGAGAGCCTGGATCAGCCATAACCTTATGGATCATCAGCCACAAATCAGGTTAGATACCAGCTCGCAGCAGCTGGGCTCTATTCTGTTGTGCATTAGCTATGAATTGGGCCGCCTGCCACTGCAGAGGACACATCCTGGCTCATTACACAGAGTCACACAGAGCAGTGCTGGCTGAGCCAGGTTGAAACAGAAAGTAATATAGAAATAGATGTAACACTGGAGTTTTCTGTGGCATCATAAATATCACTCGGTACAGTTGTCTTGGATATCACCATCCACACGTAACCTGCAAGTTCACTGAAAGATGAGGCAGATGAAGGACAAAGATGAAATCATTTGGCAATGGACTTCAAGGGTACTGAGAGGATAACTGGCAGGTCTTGCACCCCAGGAGGTACTGCTTTTAATTAAAAGAACTGAAATTGCCTCGCGATGCACAAAGCCAGACCAGCCAAAAGGACTCATACTGCTACAAAAGCATGTTCACAGGCAGATGGCATTAGATGGCTGATTATTATTTTCATGTCTAATTTCTATGTTTAAAGAGGCCCATAAATCCCCAATTTTATATTAAAGTTGTATTTCATTCACAGCCAGGTTTTAACTTGAAGAACTATTGAGGGGTAACAGAACAAACCAGAATGCTGAACACAGGTTTTAATAAATCAACTTTGAAGAAAGGCATCATCTCTCAGGAACCACATTTCTTGAACAAATAGCAGAGATAATGGTCTGGGCTCCTAACTTGAGCCTTTGCCTATACCTGTGCCCTCAAAACCAGATTCCCTTACTGTACAGGCTGCGAGCTTTTGAGCATGAGCAAAATTCAGCCCTTTGAGCACGCAGGTATGAGAAGTGACTGGCAGATGAGTGGCTCTGCCAGACACATCAGAGCAATCCACAAGGTAACCCCACAAAATGAAGCCAGAACACTCATGCTCGCCTTACTGCAAGAAATACTCTTTTAGAGCAAAGCTGACACTGGCTGGAGATGCAATGATTGCAATGCTCCTCTACTCCTAGCTCAGTTATCTCTGTACACATCCAATGGAGCAGACCCTGTGGAATGACAGAAAATGAAGTCAAGTCGAGATTTGTCATATTTCAGGATGTCAGAAAACCTAATATTACTCTAACCAATGAAAAGCAGGAGTGCCATCCACTTGAAGGGGATATATTTTGCTATGGCTTTTACCCCGACCTTTCCTGCACAGCACATTTCAATCTTGTGACACAAGCACGACTGGCGCTTGCTATTCAAGCTGTCACATCTGTGAAGGAGGAAGTAGGGCCGGCATTAGCAATTTGCTGCTTACTCATATAGTCAGGCGTATGACAAGAAGATCCATCCCAAAAGGAGGATCCAGCCCTTGAGGCTGGCACACTTAGAGCACACTGGCTGACAAAAAGGTTCTTGCATATTAGGCATGCACCTTCTTCATGGTGTTCTATGGATATGTTTTCACCTCTTACTGCCCATAGATAAAGATGTGATGAACATGGCTTGACAGGGAAGGTTTAGATTGGGATCTTCTTATGTCAAATAACTAGACAATCATTCCTTATGTCATTTGTTCCCCCACCATATGACCAAAAGCATTTTCTCAGCCAAAATGCTGGCATTCTCCATCATACAATGGGTTCACTTCTGATTGCACGCTAGGGGACAAATGCCTTCATCCCATGTCTCTGTGGGTGCCTGTCCAGTCACAGGAGATCCCATCCTTTCATATACTGAGAGATTAACAGATATGACAGTCGAACCACAAGTGGACTTTTGTTCACATGATGGAAAAACCAATCGCTCTGCTGCCTTGCATCTGGCTCCCAGCTTTGGTCCTTCACTTTACTGAAAGGACTTTTTCCAGAATAGGAGGAATAGCAGTGTTTCTCACAGAGCTGCTGACTGTCCCTGCTGCATTCCCCGATTCAGCTGCCCCTCAGAAAAACAGAGAAGTGGCAGGAAAATTGCTAGTACAATAGAAGGTTATCAACTTCTGCTGTCGCTTCTCTTAATTCACAGATACTCAGTTATTGAAAATGGAAGAATACGCTGTGTTTCAGGTCACCTTCCTTTCCGGTCCTTCATCACTAAATGTTGTCATAGTTTTCTTTTAGATCATACTAGTAACCTAGTTCAGAAAGCTCCAGCACAATATGGTTTATAACTGATCTGTGAAACACGAGGACCAAAAAGTTGTCTTTGTTTTTTGACTAATGCTATTCATCCCAAGGTAAGAGCACATGCAGAAAGTTCTTAATGCTTCAAATAATTAAATCACCACATAGGAAACCCACCTGAGCTTTAAAACAAACTCACCATGCATTACTGATGATATCTGAAGGGGCTGCCAGGTGAGAAGAAACATGGTAAGGACAAAAAAATCTGTTCAGCAGCTTTTATATTCTGCCCTGCAAAATAGCCCTCTAAATCCTAACCGAAATCATCATTACTTACCTTACCCTAGTAAAGAAAGACAAAGAGCACAGGGAGAACAGAGCTTCCATGGCTTATGGCTTTTAGAAATTACCTGCCAAGAGTGTAATTTTAAAGTGATTGTCTTCCATTAGGGCTACAATAAACAGCATGGTGGAAAATTCAATCTGATTAGCTTTTCTAATGAGCTGCAGGAGGTTGTGGAGGCAGAGCAGAAGAATCTTAAACATTTCACCACTGATTACAAACCTGCCTCTGAATGAATCAGATAATGAAGTGCGTAGATTTAATGAACCTGATGCTGATCAACAAATTATCAGTGATCCTTGTAGATTTTTGTCAGGCTAAACACCTTTTTTTCTAAGACTTCCTAAAGCAGGAAGGTTACAAAACGTGGTGCTCTTGATGTAGTTTTTATGCAATAACCAGCAGTATAAACTTTGTAATTTACACAATTATTTCATTTACTCACAATGTGTTCAAGTTCCTGTTGGGTCTCTAGGAGGGCTGTTGTTATCACAGATACAATGTAATTGAGACAGCAGCAATTAAAAAGATGAGCTAAATCCTGAGGCCTTTTACTACAATCTCACTGCAACAAATGGAGCTCTTACTCTGGAAATGAGAGCACAACAGGTTTTAGATATTGCCAGTGTACTATGTCCAAGCCCAAATTCCTAACCCAAACTGTCTCTTTTGCTAGAATTTAATTAGCTGCTTCCATTTTGCAACAGAAAAACTGACCATAGCATCCCAAAGCAGCTGTATCTAGCTGGGTGTAGAACAAAACACATAAACGCTACTGGTACTCAACATTATGTTACCCTGTGAGGGTAACACTTCTGCTACATCTGATCAGTCTGATACCTATTTCTTGTGAGACACAGACCTTTAAGGCGCAGGGAGAAACGGTTTCCCTTGCTGTTTCTTCTGTTTTGGAATGCTCTGCTTTTGGGATTTCTTTTCATTTTCTGCTTAGTCACCAACTGAATACTCACTGAGAGATCAAAGCCATTACTGTTAAAATCTAATATACTGCTCTTGGCTACTGACAGAATCAGGGTATGGACTAGACAGACCTTTGCTCTGATCCAGCATGGCAGGTCTTATGTTCTTATTATGACTTAAAATTTACTTTCCCCACAGGGATGTGCATGTAGAAGTCCATCTGTCAAGTGATTCATGAGAAGTGGACATAAAAGAGAACTGAATATGACTAACTGAATACATTAAAAAAATTAGACAAGTATTCCTGACAAATGAATACTTGAAAGATCTTAAATAAAACACTCAGACCTTGGATTTGTCACCTCTCCAGGATCTGGTTTGCATTCTAAATAGTTGCACCTTTGATGAAACATTTTTTTAACATTATGTATTGCCCTTTCCTTAGAAAAACATATGTGGCTTTTCCTTTCTATCTCAGTTGTTTTGGATTAAAGAAGAAGAGACAATTACAGCAATATCAAAGAAAGAGACAGAAGCAATCGCATGGATCAAATTATTATCTCATTGAAATCCAGGGCCTGTTACTTGCAAGTTCAGTCAGAGCAGGACTCATCTCCAGTGCCTGGAACAGTGGCAAATTGGTTTTAAACCTTGTGCATTACTCATCTGTGCCCAATATGATTTATCCTGCAATGTCAGGGTTTTGGAATTTGTCTGAATGGCTTTCAATAAAGATAGCTCTGGAAATCAAAAATACTCTGAATAAAAGAGCCAAACTTCTTTTGTAAAGTGAATTTTGTTAGAAATTACATTTCTATTTCAGTCACTGACTTTAAATGTTCGGAGACGCTGTGAAGGCAGAGCTGACTGATAGACTATTTGCAACATTTGTTATCGAGGAGTGGGAATAAGCTGAATTTTACAGCAATAACCATTTAATACATTATTCCCAACATCACTGTGTGTGCTTTCAAGTGATGGCATGCACGTGTTGTAAATATGGTATCTTTCTGATTCTGATAGGGGATAATCATGGTAGATCAGCCAAACCAATAGATATGTGACTGCATCTAGGGGTTGAATGGCATAACACTGACACTCATAAAATAATCAAATAGTCTCATTTTCCTGCCAGCCGCAGGCTAAGCATTGCTCACTGTGGTTTTGAGGTTGAAATATGTCTCTAAAATGTCTTCTTCTAAGTCCAATTTTGAACATCGACTGTCTCATTGCTTTGGAGTTTTCATGACAGGCTTAGTTTATAATGCTAGAAAACAGGATGCTGGAGCATCAGCAAGCTTTTCAAAAGCCCTAAAAGAACAGGAATTCTGCTGGATGCCATCTTAAGCGAAATGAAAAGATGACAACATCCAAAAATAAACGAAGATGAAAAGTGGGGAGTGCTTCACATCTCACTCTGCTGGCAATGCTCAGCTTTTCTGGCTAGCAACTCTACACATGTAAACTGAAAATAACCCGGAGAACCAAACTAATAAACCCGGGAGTCAAAAAAGTAGAACTTAGTTTACCTGTGTTATTCATGAGAGTCACAGTATTGGTTAACATGATTTGTTAACCAAAGAGAAACTAACCTAAAACATTTCTCACTGGAATGTGGACACTTTGGAACTGTTTCTTGCTGGGCTGACTTACCTGTTCTCCCCCCACATCTCTTTATGGGAATTCTATAATGGATGTGAAACAGCTTTAAACCCCCCCACAATGAATTGGTTATTTCTCAAGATGAAATACTTAATAAAGGTGTGCAGTGGATGATGCCTACTTTCAGAGCCTCTGAATTCCCAAAGTATTTTTAATATTGAAACTATGACTAATATTTTTATCTTTTGTGTCTGATGCCAGTTGTTCTTATTCTAGGTCACTTGGGTATATTTAGTTAACTCATTTCTAGTTATTTTGGGGTAGTCCATGCAGGCTGAGGCCACTTTCAGGAAGCCCATTAATAAGCTACCAAGACCTCACAAGTTCAGCAGGCAAAGATATATACAGAAACAGGAGAACATGCTTATCTTCCACACATCATAGAAAGGATTGTGTCTAAATTGAGGCTCAGGGTGGCAGTTCGGGTTTGTTTATTTGTTTTTGCTTTTTCTCTTCTTTCTTGAGAGGAAAGCCAGTGGCAGCTGTATGTATTCATATCTCAGTCTCACTGAACTTTTCCTGTTATTTCAGGGGGGTAGATTTGGTCATGAAACTTCAGTCTTCCCAACAGTGTGATTTAAATAACTGTTTTGGTACTAAACAATCAGCATTTTTTCTGTGGACCTCTGCCGGTTCTTCCACATATCCTACCCTATGAATCACAAGTATTTCTGTCTGGGCATTTTTCAGATGCTTCTAAAAACACAGGGCAGGACGGATCCTCAGGATGTACCAATGACCTGAGCTCTCTGTAAGCTGCAGTCAGTGGTGATTCTTGAGACAGAAGATGTTTTCCATATCCCACCTACCTGTCCAAACAGAGAGTAGGGAAAAAGAATAATAAAAATAATAGGTAGCTCAGACGTGGAAAATGACTGTTTGATCTAAAAATCTTCCCCTTCTGGGATTCCACATCCTTCCCTGACAACCTGTTCCACTGCTCAAGTGTGCTATCCACGCACCCAGAAATGATGCGCTACTATTTAACCTAATACCCCTTGGTGTAAACTAGCCAACTCTCTCTCATTGTGTGTTAGGAACCTAAGAAGTGACAACTGACATTTAAAAAAACACCATTATCATTTATGGAGACTTGTAGCTTCCCTTATTACTCCCCTAAATTTAATAAAGACAGTTGTGTCAACCTGTCCTCCCAGGCCAGGTTTCCTACATCTCTTAGTGCTTTAGTTCTCCCTCTCTTTCTCTCTCCCTTCCTCTCTCCCCAGTTTTGCTCTGTTCAAACTGCAGAGTCCAGAACTAGATGCAGGAATCTGGCTCAAGTCTTACAAGTGCCAAACTGTGCAGATCAATCACCCCCTATTTCCATATGTGCTCTTCATGCCATCCAGCTACTCATCCACTACATTCCTGTGCATTTATCTTATGGAGAACATAAGTATTGCCACAAGTAACCAAGAGGAAAAATCATTCCTGATTTTAAAGCTAATTAAGTGGCTGAGAGTTAGCAAATTTCTATGTGTCCCAACCCCGAGCAGGCTCAGCATCATTCCAGCTGTGTGCTAGGGTAAGTGTAAGAAGGCAGTCCAGAGAAGTCTGTTTACTAGAACATTATGGTGGGTCAAAGAAAGTTCTTGGCAGGCTCCACAAGCTCATGGGTCAGATGTTATGCAGTCCTGTTTTATGTCTTGTCTTTTATATGTTAAATTCTTGGGAAGTTAGGAAAGGAAAGGAGAGAAGAGGAGAAAAGAGGAGAGAGAGGAGAAAAGAGGAGAGAAGAGGAGAGGAGAGAGATGTTCTTTGGACAATATAAGAGGAGTTTATAATAATAAATGCATGGAGAGGACTAAATTCACTGCAGCCAGCAGCTGCTCTGACTCTCTTAATGTAAATGAATTTCTGTCCTTTTACTCCAACCTGACCAGATCTCCTGGCAAATACTTTTGAAAGCTTCAGAGTGTCCAGGCACAGAACTGGGGACTTGCTAGATTAACTGCTTGTACAGATTTGAGTGACCCAGCTGTCACATGTTCACTAATCACTTGGGCCTGCTGGCACCCTGGACCTGTGGCTGCTTTCTCAGTCCTGCAGAACTGTGCAGGCTGCAAGTCAAATCCCCTTTAGCTGAGCAAAGCAGCTCGTGTGCCATTTTTTGAATATACAGCTCTATAAATCTCAGTATGGCCTTTGGAACTGTGTGTAACGACAGAACTGTGGGAAACCCCTTTTGGGAGGCAAGTGGCACAGCTGATATTTAATCACTACAAAGTCTATTGCAACACACTGTCTCTTTCCTTTGAAATAAAAGCTTTTGAATTACAGATGATCAAATATATTCACACCCCAAGCGAAACCAGAATATTTCTGGCCTTTTGCCAGTATCGGCTTGGGTGTAAAATATTTGACATTTTGCATTAATTTTTTACAGTAATAAAAGCATTTCCTCAGCTAAAATCTCCTTTGCCATCCAGCAAATGCCACTGGGCTTGCAGTTAGATTAGATGCGTATGCGTAAATCCATAGGTCTCATGACTGGGAAGAACAGTAGTTCTGGGCATTGTGCTGCATGACTACTTATAGGTGCCACCATGGTACAATCATCGACCACATCTACAATTTGACAGATTAGCAATAAGCAATGCTTTGAGATATATTTTAATAAAGGTAATTACATTAATCTATGCACGTGACCAGTGAAACAAGGCTGCTATACTGTGTGTGATGTGGCTGACTTAGCACTGATACAGGCATCTTACCTCAGCATTTCCAAAATCTCTAGCTCTGCAACATGAATGTTGCATTAACGTATCTTCTTCTTTCACGTATTAACATTTCTTTCCTTTGGGGAAGGAGGCACAAGATTTTAACGAACTGAGAAAGATGATGTTAACCTTATAAGAGGGATCAGCCGCAGTGTGAGTTATGAGTTTATTTCTAACACCCGTTGTCATTGCAGTGTTGCTGCTAACAGAGTAAGTGCTCCTCTCTCCAGGAAATGAGGAGTCACCCCATTAAACCCTGCTCTTGTACAGTGAGGGGAACAGGGGCTGGCAAATCTGTGAGGGCTTGCAGAGCAGAGGCTGACAGATATCAGCTCCCTGAGCTTCCCAGCTCCTGCTGAGGCTCAGTGAGGGAACAGATCACGCCACCTCTGCAGGACCTCAGAGACATTTGCTTTCTCTTTTCTTCCTGAGAAAATAGAGCTGTCAGCCCTACTTCCAATGTCTCAACCAAATTGTCTTAGGTGTAATTAAACAGACATAGAGAGGGAGAAGTATTTCCTTTCCTGCTACAACAGTCACATCTAGCATTCAATTTATCTCTGAGCAGAGATCCGTCACTCGGAACTTGGGACGCATGGGACAGAAAGAATGCTGCCACTTGTGGCTCTGCATTTTTAACAAGGAACATTTCTGGGTATGAGGTTTAGACTCTCACTCATTTGAAGACAGCCACCCTGGGCCTGATTTACAAAGGTAGCAAGGCCCCTCATGGTGCAGACAGGAATCCAAGACCCTGAGTCATGTAAGTCTCTAAAGGCGTGATCTGAATAGTTTTGTGTTCAATATCTGGGACTTCTATTCTCTTCCCATAGGTACTTAAATGCCATTGTGAATCAGGAATGGTTTCATTCTTCAAATGCTCTCTTTCTTGAAAGGAGTAAATAACTGCTGTTTGCCTCTTTACACAGGAAGAATTGCACCATGACACCCAGACCTACAAGCTCTCTAAATTATGTGAGCTTCCCTTACAGTTAGCGGACACTGTGAACAACAGGACTGCAGTCTGAAAGACTGTTGTGTCTGGAAGCTACCTAACTTCTGCCTAACCCTCTTTTACAAATATATTTCTATTGCAAAAAACCCATAACAAACAAAAACCCCAACAAAAACCCCAGAAAAAAGAAAACAAAAGGGTGAAAACAAAAAAAAATCCCTATACCTTAAAAGCGTTCAATTATTTGTCAATGGATCTACATAGTCATCTGCTGGCCAGCAGACTTTCCTGCTCATTTATGATGTTAAGGGTTGGGATACATGACCTAGTGGGCAGGAAATTAGGCACACACACAAATTTCCCTCTTTCTGCCTCACATAGAAACAGGATAAAGAAAACGTGGGGGGGAAGGGGATGGAGCAAGAGAGAATGAGAGACAGAACGGCCACAGTTGTTCCAGCTCTCCAGCACAGTTTGTACCAGCTGCCACCTCCAGCCGCGGATGTTTTGCCTGGGCTGAGGATGCTCTGGGAGAGCTCTGGCCCATGGGAACAGCCATGTGCATGCGATGCGCAGATGAGAACAAAAGGCCCTGTGAAGCCCGTACATGCTCCACACTGCCTGAAACGCTGAGAGCCACTTTTAGGAGACAATTTACAGAAAAATAAAACAGTTTACAAACTGGTTTACGAGACAGTTAAATGGTTCTTGAGGGGGGTCTTTATAATTGAATTAGAAGAACAAAAGAAATCTGAGGAGCAGGCAGAGGCCTTAAAGGCCCAACTTGCTTGACCTCATTTGGTTTAATTGCACTGCTGGCTCTCTCAGTATAACCTTCAGTTGGAGAACAGTCTCTGGAAATCATTTAAACTCCTTGCTTCAGTTGCCTTTGTTAGTGATTTAGTCAATAATTTTATTACCTCTTTGGTTAGATAGCTCTGAGTGCCCCAGTCGTTAATTAAAAGCCTCTTAGGTTTGAATCTTTTAGCAATATGAACATATCTATCCAAGATCACTATTGGAACCTTCTATACATTTTATAGCTTCCTCCTAGTCATCTTGGAAATGCTGTTTTCCACAGGGAATAAACCCAGCTCCATTTGCATTGCCAGTCTATCAGGAGCACGGCGCAGAGCTGATGGCAAGCTGAGCTCTGCAGACCTTCCCAAGCCACAGCGAGGTGCTAGCGAGAGGATGGCCAGGGCTGAGGACATCACTGGGCAACGACATCGAAGAAGTGTCTGCAACCAGGACCTGGAGGGGCCAACAGAGGTACTGTAGCACTGTTAAACCAGGATTTGGTCCTACCCTGCCACCTTTAGTACTGTAGTCTGGGGTAATGGAGGGCAGGTTTTGCCTTCTTCCGTGCTATTGGTTAAAGCAACTTCCATGCTGCAGTCCCCAAGATTTTTCCCTCTCCTTGGCATAATAAATGTTAAATTTTGAGCAAGCCCTTCCTGGAAGTCTGAGCTTCAGAGTGACTTTTTAACGTCTGCCCTCCAATAACTTCTTTGCTGTTAATATTTAGGTAATTTCTTTTGAAATGAGCTCCTGTTTTTCCGGGAGGGTTTCTGTTCAGTCAGTGATCTCCCAGAATCACAGATTCAGTGCACCATTTTCAACCCCAAGCGATGTGAAGTGAATACTTGCAAAGCTGGAAACAGTCATTACCCCTCTGAATATGTCTTTGGTGTTCAGTTTTCTGGGAGCAGGGCAAGGCATGGTAATGAAATGGGCACCATGAAACTCCTGGTAAGCTGACTCCATCAGGGCTCAGTCCTGCTGTGAGAGGGCTGTGGAGGACTGTCTCTTTGGGAGCACATTGTGGAAACATCTGGGTCTGACCCTACTCTGTCTCATGTTCTGAATCCTTGTGCAAAGTGGGTCCACTGTGCTCCCCAATTAGATCTGCTTACCCTAACTATAAGGATGGAGTTATGCAAAGGTACAAATGGTGTTAAGTGGGTCCATCCTGAGGGTCTCCAGTAAGACTGACAAGGAAGCTCAAATTGCAAGATAATGTACTAGGAGGTGGCACTTCCTTCACCTGCGTAGATTGCTTCCAGTCTCCCCCCAGCACAGCATCCACCCAGGCAGAGCCGCAGAGTTGCTCACACAGGCTGCAGTACCCAACAGCAGGCTGCTTTTTGCTCCTGACTGCCTGTAGGCAATGGGAATGCTCAGCAGAGCTCTCTCCAGGGCTGGAGGAAGCTCCTTGCACCTCTATCCCCACATTGAATGTGAGAACTCTCTGCTTCCCAGCATCAGAAGTTCAGCCCGCTCTCCCATAAAGAAGCACAGGAGTGGTAGTGCCAGCTGTGACACTGTCCTCCAGCCCCAGGCTAAGTCACAACCTTCCTGCCTCAGTTTCCCTTTCTTCAAAATCAGGATGATTGTGCGGGACACCCCAGGTTGGGGGATATGCAGAGAGCTTAATGAGCTCTTTGTGAAGTGCTCTGACTACAAATACTGCTATCGATAGTAAGTGTTAACTATCAATTATTAAGTGGGAGTCAGGTTTCAGGAGCTTTATAACAGGGAGAGGTTAAGCAAGTGTAATAGCAGAAGACATGTAATGAAGCTCAGTACTGCCCTGTAGCACGAGCTATGAGAAGCTAATATCCACAGTAAAAATTCCAGCTCTGTGGCCTATGCAGAGTATTTTGCTCTGCTGCTATAATGATGACACTTAGAATTAGACCGACATAACCTAGAGAGCTCTGGGGACTCATCATCTCTGAGATTTCACTTAATTATTGGCAAACTCTGTCATTTAGTATCCCGAGCAGGCTGCGCTATGTATAACCAACACATCTAATTTGATTTCATCTTGAATTGCTCCTATGAGTGGTCTTGAATGGAACCGCATCTGGTATCTTGGCAACGTCTCTTCTTCTCTTGGAGAGAGCTGTCCTTGAATCTATAAAATGGATCTCTTACGGCCGGGGGGGAGTATGTGTGCATGTGTTGGGGGGGAAAAACCTCCGAGAGCACACAAAGAGAGGCTTTGCTTCGTGCACGTTTGATGTGTTTTGGGTTTTAATATTTTTTCCAGATAAAGTATATCCATGAATCTTGGTGTAAATCTTTTTTGAACTCGGGCAGTGGATTTAAGAAGCACACAGGTTACTTTGTCCTTAACTGGAACTTTCAAGAGGGAATTGGTTGCTGGTTTGTGTGGACAAAACATGATTGCTTTCTCCTCTCTGTGGTACAATTATATGTAATCGTATATAGGGAAGGGTGGGGGGATCAAGTGTATATTTCAAGGAGGAAAAATAGTGATCATAAAAGTATAGTCAGAAACGTATTTTTCTGGGTAACTTGGCACACAGGGATCTCTCAGCTCCCCACTAACTCAGGACTTCTCTGTCCAGCCAGCTCTCCCTCCTGGCAGCTGGCTTGTGGAGAAGAAAACTCACCCCAGCTTTCACGTACAGCATAGAAATGGGAGATGATTCACAACCCATCACCTTTTTCAGGGTTTTGGATGTTGTACTTCACATGAGGACCAGCCCAGGTAAACGAATGAGTAGATTCCACAGAGAAGATATGCCTTCCACTGTTGTGTGGGAACATGGGGGAGATGTGCAGATAGAGCATATACATTCATGTGTGACACAGTTTCAGTGACTTCTCTCAGTTTCTATTAGTCCTTAATAAAATAACATTTTCTGAATTATAGGAACTTCATCTGACACTTAAGAATTATCATGCCCTTTTACTATAGAAAACTTAAATCACTGGACTTATTCCAGGTACTGCAATATCCTACTTGTCAATAAGACTCAATCCTGCAACGCTGAAAGCACAATGACTCTTCTATTTGTTTCTAGGCATGAAGTATCTTGTAACATTTGTAATATAAACAGCTAGAGAGAATACTCTCCCTTTACACCATAAATGGAACATATTTAGGAGTCACATTTTGGAAGTAATATGTCTCAGCTATGAAAAACAGAGGCACATCAGGGAAGCGCAGGATGAAAATGAACTAACAACTCGGGGGGGCTTTTTATGCTCTATAACTCAAACCCATCTGCCACTTTTTTTCAGTTTTCTCTTGGTCATTCCCAGACTACCGAGTTAAAATGTTAGTGGGACTGCAATACAGATTAGAATCCTGACCATTGTCAGCTACTTGGTAACTTGATTAACCCCTTTTTCACTTGACAAATTGGTATTCATAGAACTTTATTATTCCTTTTCCCTACGGCAGGATCCAGTCTTTCTCTACTCAAAAGAAAGCTGCAGTTATTTCTTGCTTTAAAGGCAGATCTTTTGCCAAAATCAACAAGTGTGATGACACAACAGATATTGTCTATCTACGCCTTTACCTTTCTCAAATCTCATAAGCAGAGTGAAACCACAGTGACGCGTGCATTTGTGAATATATACTGTGTTTGAGTGGTCAGCGTACATTCATCAGCTCTAATAAAGTGCTCAGTGCTTCCTGGATGTACAGGATATGAATCAGTTAATGTGAAGAAGATGACCACATAGCATCCTTATTACAAAATGGTATCAGGGCTCTGCTGCCTGTGGAGCAGCTGTGGTGGTGTGTTGCTCTGCACATTTCAACAGAACGAGCCAAAGAGAGGTAGATGAATGCAATCCTCTGCTCAGGCACATAAGAGTTAATTATGAAAATGTGTGATCTTTGGGATTCTCTTCTGTAATTATATCCCTCACTTAAGAGGGCTTCTTTCCGACTGTTCCTCCCAACAACAATATGCTTTTAAGTGCCGAGTGATGATTGCTATTATTATTTGCACTGCAGGTTTGGTCAGATGGTGGAACTTAGTATGACCTTTCAAATAAATAGAAAAAAAATGATGCTAACATCATGGTATTTTGGGTGATTAATAAGGGAAGCAAAGTTTGGAATCAGGATAGAATTGGTAGTGTTGCTGGAGATCTAAGTAACCCTGCTGATGGTTCCTGCAGGCTGAGAGCTACGCTGCATGTGACACTTCCAATTCATGCATTGATTCCACTGCACTTTAACTAGTAAAGAAAATGTTTATAAGCATCTATGAAAATAAGTGATGTTAGGATAATACTAATCAGAACAAAGGGACTTATGTCTATTTTAAGGAATAAGTAGATCTGGCTTTAATTTTTTTGCAAACTTTAGCTCAACATGCCTTTCTCCGATTTAAGGAATAAAATACAAGTGCTGGTTACTTTTACATACAAACCATTCTGCTGGCACTGTGCAATGGAACATTTCCTTTAAATTCCAGGGCAGTCCTTTGATTAAAAAAGCCTTGATGACTGCCAGACTAGACAATCTCTCAAGGTCTCTGCCAGCCTTATGGTTCTATGATTTGTCATCGGTCTGGAAAAGTCTCTGCTCTCATTCCTATCCATGCAGTTGTACTGCCTGCATTTTACAAGAAGGAGTGGTGCCACAGAGAAGCTGAAGCGGCTTGCCAAGAATCAAAAAAGGGATCAATGACCAAGTCCGTGCAGAAATCAGCCTTCTGGCTTTCCACTGTATAACCGAAGAGCACAGCCTCTGACAAAACTGCTCAGCTACCCCACAGAGGATTCTCTACAGACCTTGGTGCCTGATACCTCCAGTCAAATGCCAAATCCACAAACAACTGTTTTCATGAATTTCTTTAACATTCCTTCACCCTCCTTCCTTCTTCCCATCTCTTTCTTCCTTCCATCTGTTTACATACCCTGCATGCCCTCCCAGGTTCCCATTGCTGCTCTGTTCTCCAGGTCAGCGCTCCCATTGCTTCTTTCTTAATGGCTTTTGGGGTTGCCGGAGGAGTGAACACGTGCAGAGATGGAGAGAAGAACCTGAGACAGGTTTTACTTACGGGAAGGGAGAACAGACTGAAGAAGGGGACCCGGGCTGTGCTGGTCTTACCATAAACTGGAGCAGCGTTTGTGAAAACTCTCCTGGGAGAATTTAATACAGGATTACCAGGAAATGCCAAGGACATTTCAGACTCCCTCCTCGCTGCCATCAGTAGGCAGAAACATGCCAGTGCATATGACACACACAGCCACCAGACTGCAGAGTTCCTTCCCATCCTTATTTAAACCAAATCTGCAATGACCCCTTGGTATTTAGCTTTCAAAAAAAGCCAGGATTGTGCAGTCACATTGTCTGTTCCTCGTCCCAGTAAGGTTTGAACTGGATGGCCAGTTTCGAGGAAAACTGTTTCAAAGCTATTAAGTTGCCACATGTTTCATGGAAGTGAGTGTCTGGACAGAACATGAAAGCCTTTGCCATAAAAAGTTCCTACTCCTCATAGCAAAAATCTGGGAGAGGATGCGTGGCTGCCCGTTCTGCTCTGAGTCAGACTCAAATGTATCTACATTTTCCTTTGTGAATGATTTTTGAGTCTGAATCTGTTCTTGAAAAACTCTAGCAAGGGGATACCTCACTACTTGGCAAATCCAGAGCAGTCACCTAAGCCTCTGCCTTCCTCCATGCACTGCTGCTGCATCAGCTCGGTATGGGAGACAGTTTTAGAGAAACATAAATACAGAAGCTTAAAAAGAAATAGAAAAAGGAAAATACGTATGAGTAACAATGCCAAATATCAGCTTTGTGCCCTGAGATAACGGCTTCAAAACACAGCAGCTGCCTACAGAGGCAGGCCCTTTCAAAACTGAAACGACTATTTGGAGAAACCAGCCCCAATAGTCCCGTAAGCGCAGATCAAAACACAGCAGTGCTGGATGTTGCCAATTTGTTGCTGACAATACTTTGTGTCACTACCCTCATTTAGGCACACAAGATGGAAAACACAGGCCTAATACCTAGTTATATCCAGTAGCCTCTGCTCCTTTTGGTGCTTCATTTTTGGTATAAATCTACTCTACATGCCATATCCTTTTGTGAGAGGCAGGGACCCGGGGCTAAATGTATATAAGTATCACTGAGATACATCTTTTAGCCTTGAACCCAAGCGAGGAAGTATTACTCCATTTTGAAGTGCAGTGAGATAAGAGCACACAGCCAAATGCCATCTCCATTAACAGCCCTGCGAAAAGCATAATGGTGCACAGAGCACAAAGGCACTCGAGCAGCAGCACAGCAGCCTCCTGCGCACTTCCAGCGCAGGAGACCGGAGCTCTGCAGGCGTGTTGCTGACAGTCACCATGGCTCTCAGCCCCAAACAGCCCGGGGCTCTGTTTGGGAACCCAGCAGAGGGCACTCCTAAACCAGCATCAGGAGAAGATGTGCTGGGCGGCTGGAGAGAAGTCGCGTTGGGATCTTGTTCCAGAGGTTTGTGGTTGAAAGCCTGGCGGGTTTGCCTTTCACTCACGCAGGGGCATTCAGCTAGAGAGGAAATCCTGACACAAAATGAGCTTTCTGGGAAAAAAGCAGAGCCATTCGCTGGCACGCTGCTCCTCCAATGCGTGTTTGGTTTGCCAGCGGAAAAAGTGACAGTTTTCCATGTCCTCCAGCTCATGGCTGTGGCTGCAACTGCAGTATTTCCGCCAGGTTTGCTGGCAGTGCCGAAGAGTTAGGGATTGTATTTCAATATTTATTAAAAAGAAAGAATATAGGGAAGGATAAAAATGATCTTGGTTTAATGGGAAGGAAGAAGGAGAATGAGGAATCTGCAGTCTGTGCTTTACAGTTCTGTGTAAACTGGTCACTTACTCGTTGATCTTCTCCTCTCTTTGCCAGATGAGCCCATGTTGCCTTTCAATCATACTGCAGAGCAAAGGAGGTTTGAAACTCTGCCAGCACTCACAGAAAGCATTCAGCAGTGCTTCTCAGTCACCTCTGCCTGGACTGCCCTGTCCCTCATCAGTAGCTTGTGCCCCTAAATAATTAGAACTACTAAGGAGATTTAGGTCTGGCTTTCCCATTTCAGACCTGTCCTTTCCTCTGCTTTCAACATGGCATTTTATTTACTGAATACTCTGTCCCTGGACTTTCCACCTCTCCAGGAAAGTTACTTTAGGATTTTGCCAAACATGCTGGGGTAAGGCAGAGGCTGAACAGGGAGGAAATCAGCACTGCACCATCTTCCCAGCATCCACGGCTCTGAAGTGTGCCAGCTCACCACAATCTTCCTGCTCCTTGCCAATGAGTAATTGCCTCTCCACACGCAAACATCACAGCAAAGATGTAAGAAAGGTTTTGTTAAACATTTTGGGAAATAGGGTGCCATTTAGAAATGAATCCCAAAGGTTCAGGGAGGGGTGGAACTGGCAGAAGGGAAAGTGGTTGGGAGACACACACTTCTGAGCCTAGCCCAAGAAACATGGGGGCCTGGCTCCCTGTGTAGGACTGTGCTGTGGGATGGGGATGCACATACGACCTCTATTCCACCTTGATTTTATGTCCGCAAGAAGAGATGAAAAACTTCCCCTCGCCCACAGGAAAGAAGTGACATGTATGAAACAAACCCCAGCTAACTTTGGGGGAATAAAGGCACTAAAAATCAACTCTGCATATGCTCCTTTGGCTTCAGCTCCAGTTAAAATTACCTCTTTCTATTGATAGGTCTGCTTCTTGTTTAAGTGACAGCAATGCCTGTTGTGCTGGTAGCTCGGATCGTGGCTCAGCCTTGCCACACAAAGGCTTGTCCATCTACTGCTGGGTGTTTATGTTCTCAGGTTTTGAATTCTTGCAGGTGACTCAAGGAAATAAATCTGATTTAGGGACTTTTAAGAAAAATTATTACTTGTAAGAGACACAGATGGATTGCAAACAAAGGGCTGGTTCCTGCTCCTGTTGAAGGCATGAAGTTAGGCAACAGAGTCCATTCCTGACTCCTTTAGGTTTTCAGAGACAAAGAATGAAGTAAGAGCCAGCTGTAAGGCCAGAAGCAAGCACTGACTTGCTATCAGACCCTCATGATTACCTTTAAGGGGAGAAATGCAGCTTGTAAAAAAAATTATAAGAGGATAACTGCACCTTCTTCTTCACGAAAATGAGCGAATTCCAGAGCGTTTCTTTTCCTGCCTGCTATGCCATTTGCTTCAGCTTCATTTCACGTGCTGTCTCACACAATAGCCTCCAGGGATTCTCAGGGAAAAAAATTTAGCTGCCTCACCTTCTGTGCCCAACTCCTGCCTTCCTGCAAGAAAATTATTTGCTGCTTTCCTAACAAACCAGCATCAGTTGTCACTGTAGTTAAGGTTATGTCAACACTTCTATTATAAACTCCTCTTGTCAGGAATTTACAAGTCGGCTGTAAAAATTCCCTTTGCACTTAATTCTGGCAGAGGCGAAAAAGCCCCAGGAGCACATTCAAAAAAATCAACATTTACGTATTAGATTTAACACTTTCCAAGAAATGAAAATTTCAATGCTAATGCAGACACTGTCATCAAAGACCTAAACCAATGGCTCCAGTGAGTGTGTGAATCCTCTACTGGAATAAGTCACCTTGGAATGCTCTGCACTTCAGTGTTGCAAATATGGAAACAACACTGAGTGCTACCATAGGAATAAGAACAGAAGTCCCAGGAAAAATCCTTCTTTACTTATCCTGCAGTAATTAAAATGCAAGCCATCCTGTTTATTGAGGGGTACATCCTGTCCCTCATAGCAAGAAGCTCTGTTTAATGTATGAAGGTTTTGCAGGAGCTGAGAAAGGATTATTTGTATCTGTCTAAGATATTTATCTCACCTTCATCCTCATGAGAGCCCCTTGTAATCACCAGCACATTTAGCTGTTCTGGTGCTTTGCTGCCATTTATTTTCATTTCAGAAACAGAACAGTGAAAAGGAGAGAGGTCAAATGATTTGCCCAAGGTCACAGAGGAGAAGCCTATACTCTGGAAAAGGCACCAACACCCATGCCTGGGATCCACCCTGGCAGATCCTCCATCCTCTCATGGCTTGCTAAGGAGTAACAGCAATTTATCGCCCTTAATACAGCTCTGAGCCTGCAGTTTCTTCTGTCTTCCCCAGGCTACTGCTTGGCCAGATTTAATAGTTACTAGCTTCATCCTCCCTCTCTACTTGCAACCTTGCTTTTTTGGGTTTAAGAGGAGCCTGAAAAGGTCTGAATTTGTCTCTGGGGAAGTCAAGAAAGCTCATGTATGAGCTCCCCAAATCCTTTGTGTGTCAGAAATTTTGCTGCTTACAGGTTGAAACAGAGGCCAGGATTTACTCTGTACACAGAGGGGTATGCTTCTACATTTTGCCTAGTCCCATATGGAAACGGAGGAGTACAGGGCACTAAGCTAAACTCTGTATGTCTTGAGGGGAAAAAAAAGGGGAAGGCCAGAAGGAGGAAAATTAAGATACAGGATTAGCAAAAGTGTTGTTGAGACAGTCTTTAGTTAACTTTCAAACACTACAGGAAATCAACTGAAAGAAATGATAATAATCCAGTCCGAACTAGTGCAGCTTCAATAAGACCACATTTTAAAAAGTATGATTCCAGCTCTCTAAACTCTTCCACATATTTAATGCATGCAAAAAAACCACCCATGCGTATGACTCTGCAAAGTTATGCTCGTGTTTGCAGCGTTGCGAGCCGCATTTTAAACAAAGACTCAGATCTCCATCTTCTACCTTCATTTAACTGCACTAGTACATGCACAAGGAATGCTGGTGACAGCTGAGGAGGACAAGTAGTAACTCTGTGACAGCCCAGGTCCAGTTTTGAGCAAAGGACAGTGTAAGCCTGCAAAGCAAAGTGCTGAATTCCAAGTAACAGAATCAGGCCCGAGAAGTGCAAAAGGAATTTACAAAGCAAGATTTTCTGTAATATGGTCCATTGGCTCTTGATAATAAAAACCACACTGTAAATGGCCAAGAAATTAATCTTTAAAAGGCAGCTGCAGCCCATGTGTATTAACTATATTTTTCAAAGACATTTCCTCTGGATTTTTGTTACCTTCTTTAATACATGTTTCCAGCCAGCGGAGATGTTATGCTCTGTGGGCAAAATACAATATGCAATTTGAAAACATTTATAAATATGTATACACCCTATGGATTCACACGGCACTGTAGAAGCTGTGCTCTGGTCTGCCTTGAAATAAAGGCAGTCTTTAAAAAATAATTACAAATATACTAAGGTGTACGCTCAACACAATGCACGGGGATTTAGCCACAGCAATTTCATTAGCGCTAATGAGGGGTGTGCAGCTAAAGCCCTGCATATCAAGACATCATGCATAAAGAGAAGCCTGTCTAATGATGTATTTACTTATTAAATCAGAACAGCTCTGAGGGGCATGCACGTTTATCTATTTTTATTTATTCCTTTTCAAAAGAGATCAGATGCACACGTACACGCACACACACACGCATGCATCTATATGCTGTAGAACACAGAATGTCTACATTTTTATGCATTAATATAGCAAAAAATCAATTATTCTTCATTTATTATTTTTTTTTGCAACAGGCAAGATTAAAATATCCCTTGAGGTTGCAAACCAGAAACATGCAAATAATTTGACGATGTGGAATGGTGCTTTTGTGCTAGAATAAACAGGTGTGATCATAAAGGTGTTGGTGGTATGTTTTAGTAGAGCTGAGATTGTGACATGCATCATGACTCAAAGCTGGGAAATTCTCAGCTCACCTGCCTCGTTTCCTCAGCTCTCACTTTCGTCTTTATAGAACTTCCTTCCTCTTCTCACTGCGGGGCATGTAGAGGGCACACAGTCTGAGTTAAGGGAAAGCCTTAGTTTTAGAGCATGTTTGTGTGTCAGAAACTAGGTATTTTTCATCAGTTTTGTTAATTTCTGGGCATGCAAGGATGCATTTTCCGCAATTGTTTATTTTCTTCCCTAGACTACAAGTGGCTTCCTTTTCTGAATAGCTACAACATGCATTTGCTGCCAAGTTCAGGGTCCAAAGATGTTGCTCCAATGCACCACTTGAACACTTCCATGCCATCTACTAGATCATTGTGTTAGGGGCCAAGTTAGGGCCAGCAGGGTAAAGGCAATTTATAACCCACATAGTGACATCAATCTAACCTAGCAACCTCCCTAGCAACACTGCCAAAGCATCACAATGTGGCCCCTATAGCTTAGATGATATGAAGATAGTAGCATTGTTAGGGTGGGAGGTTGCCACTTTGGCCTAGCAACAAATAACAGCCTGACCTTGGGATCTTTTGAAAGCTGAGAAGCCAAGCAGAACAGACAGAGAACCACCAAATGAAAACCCATGGGTTCCTGTCTGTTTCTTTTATGTAACTTAAACAAATTCTTCGGAGAAAAATATGGCAATGCTTCCAGACACACGGCATTCATGTATATTCAGCACTGCTTTAGCTGGTTAAGAGCCGTACATCTTTTATGTTGTGGTTTAGAAATCATAAAACCCAGGTGCAGAAAAAGGATGAATATAGAAATCACTACAGCCAGCTCAGAGTGGTGATAAACACGTTGCATGTTGCTGTTAAAGTGCACTGATATGTAAGGGCTCACACACCAGGACACACAGGGTAATCCAGGAGCTGCAGACACACTGGGGTTTGGACTCACCCAAGAAATCCAGCGGTAGCCAGCTTATATGCAGCATTTTGTCACTGAAAATAACAAAATGGATATAAATCACACTCCCCCCTCCATTCTCTTTCTTCTTGTTACCTCATTCAAATGAGCTCTCTATACATGCCATTGTGCCAGTCCTCCACATACAGCTGCCGAAGCAAGGTAACATTTTTCTTTCCCATATAGGCATCAGCTGTAGAGCATTCTCTTAAAGATACTCTGGAGCTATAAGGAGTTGCACCTGACCTGCTTGATGTTTCCAGTTTCTAACAATGATCCCATACTCCTGGTGTTTGTAATTGAATACCATTTACAGCATCTTGACAGTTGCTGTGATTCAAAACAGATTCAAAGACAATTGAGGGAAACAAATGGGGAGTATGAAAAAAGCAAGTGATGCATTTGTTTCTGTACAGGTAGCCCTGAATCAGCGTGTGGTGGTGGAGGTTGTCTGATGCTGAGCTTCCAGGCACCATCCACTCTTAAGAACATATATAACAGTATTAGCCCAGCAGTTCCTACGGGAATCACGACCCTTGTAATCTCAAAGCTATTCTGTACAGTGGCCACTTTTAAGCCCAACCAGAGGGGATAATTCACCTCCCCCTCCCCATTTGCCGGTTTAAGCTACCAGCTGGCCAGTGTGGAGAAGCTCAAATTGCAGCTGCCTTCACCCTCTTCAGCATTCAAGATAAACAGATGACCTCGGTCTGCAGCAACTAAATATTGAATATGTATTTTCAAAAATGTAATTTCTTTTGTTAAATGAAACATGTCTGCACGTATGTGTGGTTCTGCATGCGGGTGTGCTTACACACACCTTTATGTGCAATTACATATACTAAAAAGGGGATTTTTTAGCTTTTTAATGCCATCCATTTTGTGCCTTGTTTCCCCCTTGTATAACACTTGGTATCACTTTCAGTTTATAACTTCTCTTGTGAGAGTAGCCACAAGCCACAAATAGTCAATTGTCTACTTACAGCAGACTTCAACAAAGGGACTGATAGAGCTGAACTGGAAATGGTATGTCTACACTGCAGTCACTGCTACAGCAACCACAACTGCAATTTTGGTTAACACAAAGCCAGGGGCAATTTGTCTTATAAAACCTTAGCGTAAGTTCCATCACAGCATATAGCATTTGTCCACTAGCTCCATTTGTATTTTCAGTCAAGACCATGACAAATTCAAAGACATGGTATGAAGTGTGTGAAAGTTTGCTCCTTTGCATGTTTCTTAAATTACAAGCTTTAAATGCATTGAATAATAGAGAGGATTGGGAGAAACCTCTCATGTCCCAGCGCCACTTCATCCATTCCATACTTTTTTGAACTGAAACTGGCCACCTGGATTTTTTTAATCCCTTGAATTTTCCATAACAGCCCTTGTTGGAGTTATGTGCATTTGAATGGTAAAGCAGAAGGGCACAGTGGTAACCCAAGCAGGATGCCTACCTCCCTGCAACACAGACCTGCTGGGATTCCCACAGAGGTGAAGGAAAATGAAGTTTCAGCTTCCCAAAGCCTTCTCCACGTATTTCCTACTAAGTTTCTTTGTAACAGTGATAATCTTTCTCTAACCCTAATGTTGGCCACAGCTTTCTCCCCAGGGAACTGCTCCACATCAGTAAATGAGCCCTCTCTCCCCCTTTTCCATTTCCTTCCCCCTTTGAACCATGCTTCCTGAAGGAGGGAAGAGTGTGGAAGTTACTCTTCCAGGCAGGGCTGCCAGAGAATGAATGGTCGATACTGGCTGCATGTCTTTCCCTTGGCACCATGTTCTGCCAATCTGTGGAACATAAGGTGTGAAATACACTTGCAAAAAAATACCCAAGCAGCAGCTCATTTCCTTCCCCCTCCTCATCCCTCAGCATCTCTGAAACTCCGGCCTGAGCTCTCACCAGTCCTGGCCACAGTCTTCAGAAGCACCAGCTCTGACTGCCCTCTGCCCTCCCACCACAAATCCAGCCCAGAGCAAGAGCCTGGTGTAATGAGTAACCCACAGGAGATCCAACAGCACCCAATGCCAGGAGAACTCCTTCATTGCTCTGCTTACAAACTTCAGTGAGGTTCATTGTTTTCCCAGTTCTTAAACTTAGTAACTGAGGCAAATGCCAGAGTCAGGCTCAGCTACTTAGAGGAGATAGAACACTCTTCCATGAATAGTTCAAGAACCAGGCAATACTTTTAGATGATAGAGGTTCGGACTGCATTGCATGGATGTCTGTATGTGTGTACATTTAACATTTTTAATAGCCAAGCTTTTTCTTACGTGAAACCAGAGTTTAAAAATACAAACACCTTCTTAAATACTTCAGATTCCTGCCCTTTCCTCTAGAGATCATGCATGACTAACATTGAAGCTGGGCCATTACAACCAAAAGAAATGACTGATTCCAATGAGCAGACCCTGATCTGAGCATCGGTGAGCTGGTGAGAGATTATAGCAAACTTGGGATGTTTGGATCTGTTCCACCAGCGAAAGGGAGGATGATGGATGCAGAATCTACGGAGATGAAGGTAGACTTCATCTGTATTCAACGCAAATTTAGGTGCCTCTAAATCAGGGTAAACCTCATACGCGAGCACTTGGGAAAACACAGGCTCACCCGAACGCATTCATTCTTGCACAGGAGGGAAAAAGAAATGGTGCTGCGTTTGTGGGAGGAATGTAGCTATATATAAGGATCCCCAGCGCCTGCGGTTAAAGCCAAGGTCAGCTCCAGCTGACACCGGTGCCCAAGGCTATGGGGGAAGGGATAGCTGTACTCTATAGCGAAGCCACAAGATGTCAGGAGACTGCTGCGCTGCTGCTGCCGCTGCTGCACCGGCGCTGGTGCGCTGGGCCCGGGCAGGGCGCTGAGCCCCGGGAGCAGCCTGGAAGCTCCTGCCATCAGTTTTCAGGTCAGCTAGCTTCTCCCCTGTTCTATCCCCTCTCCTTCCTGCGCCGCTTTGTTTCTTGATGAAAAGGTGTGGGCAAGAAAATGAAGAATTCTCTCCCTTTTGATGGCTTTTCCCAAGTCCCTGTTTTACAGCTTGCTAAATCCCCTGCTGTATACCCACATGCAGCTTTCTCTATTACATCTCACTTAATATGGTTAATTGTGTTTGTGTTCTCCACAGGGCTCTTGGCAGTTACAGCATACTACGAGGTCAGTGATTCACCTCCACGTGTTCAGAAACCGCCTCAAAGCCCCCCCACGTAAAACTGGAAACTAGTCATATGTGAGAAAACAGCAGTTTGCAAGAACGCTCACGATAAAAGGCTAAACAAGATCTTACACACAACTCTAGCACTGTTTCCCCTTTGAGACAGTGGCAATCAATGTCATTCACTTCTCTGCCCCACTGCAGCCATGGGCATTAGCACCCGTATTTCAGAGTCACCTCTGCAGCTGAAATAATGCTCCACATTGTTCCTCACTGTCCTGAAGAAGTGAAGAACTGTGCCTGCTGTCATAAACAAAACCCCGCTCCACCACTGACCCGGTGGATATTAGCTCTGCACAGCCAAAGCTATTTCCACATTTGGGAATCTTCAGGACTCTGAAGAGTAGGCTGAACTGAAGCATGTGCTCTCTCACACATACATAGTCTCCAGCAGCTTAGCACCAATCTATGCCATCGTGCAACCCATCTGGTGGCTATTTATGGGAGCATTTGAGATTTTCAAAGAATTTTAATGTATTTTGAATACCCTTGAAGCCAACCTGGTCCTTTTGCTGGGAACCAGCACGCTGCTGCCTATGGTTCATGCCTTGCTTAAGGTTAAACAACTATCTAAGAATGCCATCAAGAGGTGTATGCTGTATATACTGGATATTATCCTTTCCACAGTGGCCATACACCCATCACTCTGCTGGACGCCTTGTGGTACCCATCTCCACTGCTCAGGATTTGAGGATCTGAACCTGACTCCTTTTTCATCACCACATTAATGAAGAATTAATTTTAATAAAACTGGACAAGTGCAGCGATGATGGGATTGGAACAAGCTTCAGCATGCAACAATCCACCGCCACACACCATCCATCTTTCCTGCCCAGAATGATTCGTGACAGATGGAGCCCCAAGTCATGGACTGAATGAACTCAACAAACATTTGCAAGGATGGTCCATAGACTATGGGAACGATCTCTGTGTGTGTGTATATATACACAAATATATGTATATATATTATGTACATATATATATCTCTCTCAAAGGACAGGAAAGGTGATGGTGTCACCTTTCATGGTGAAAAGTGTGAGAACTAGCGTCACGTAAATGCTATGGAATAAAGGGTAGATCCTGTCCTGGTTTTGGCTGGGACAGACTTAATTTTTTTCCTGGTAGCTGGTGCAGTGCTGTGTTTTGGCTTTAGTTTGAGAACAATGCAGGTAACACACTGATGTATTAGTTGTTGCTCAGTAGCACCTTCCCTGATCAAGAACTTTTCTGTCTCTCATGCACTGCCATGAGGAGGGGCACAAGAAGCTGGGAGGAAGCAGACACAGGACACGTGACCTGAACTAGCCAAAGGGGTATTCCATACCACAGCATGTCATGCCCAGTATATAAACTGTGGGGAGTTACCTGGAAGGGGCTGATCACTGCTCAGGCTGGGCTCAGAATTGATCAAAGGGTGGTGAGCAATTGTACTGTGCATCGCTTGTGTTTATTGGGCTTTTCCTCTTCCCTTTCTCCTGTTACTATTATATTCCATATAAATATATTGTACTTTAGTTAATAAAATGTTCTTATCTCAACTCACAGATTTTACATTCCTTCGATTCTCCTCTCCATCCCATCCAGGGAGGGAGGTAAAGGGGGATGAGAGAGTCACTGCATGGTGCTGAGTTACCCGCTGGTGTTAAACCACGACAATGGCTTATGGACAGAATCGCCCCGTAGCTGTGACTCAGATAGTCTTCACAACCTGCAACAGACCCTCAAAGGCAGCAGACAAACATTCTCAGTACTAAACTTGAAATTTATGATCCAAACAATAAAATTGCCATCAGGACCAACCCTGTCCTAAGTGCTGCTTCTGAGTTCTGTAGAGAAATTGACCATGCAAGAAGGAACAGAAGGGTTCAGGAGTTCTTTTTATTTTGCTGTATGCATTGCACCTGCATAAAACAGTTCTCTGTGCCTGCCCTACCAGCTTCTCAGAAACTGAACCTGGAAAATCCGTAACTAAGGATGCATTGAATTCCCAAATACCACCCTGGGGGGAAACAAAAAAGTATCCACCTGCCTTATATGTGATGATATCAAGCACGAGCATCTTCTGAAATGACCCCAAATCTGTGACCAAGAACATCAGAGTTGCACTTAAAGACAAAGCCCCAGACAAGCCCCCACCTCTGGCCAGTAACTGCAACCCCTCTTTAATTCCAGTCCCTGGCAGGCCGGCCTTATTCTCCTTCATGAACCAGCAGCATTGGTCACTTTTGCTGAGCAGTAGCTGGTTCCCACAATGAGATATACAGGGACATCATGAAAACAGGCTGTGTCAGATCTCCAGCACATGGCCCCAGATGGAATCCTGGGACAAGGACAACAGCTACAGAGCTGCCTGCCTGCACTTTTCTCATCCTTTAGACACCAGAAGCCAGCAGCAGTCCCCATATTTCTGCAGAGCCCCTTTGGAGACGCCTATTGATGCAGATGCTGGGACCAGTGGTAGCTGTTTGTGTCACGTTGAGAAAGGATGCATTCAACAGCATTGTTAACATGCTGGAGAGCTGAAACATGCCCATGTCCAGCAATGTATCTGTATTCCCTTGCTCCACAAACAAGGAGCCCAGATTCAGCTTTGCCATTTAAGGCTCTCGTTCCTTTTGTGCTCATCCTCATTCCAGAGAGCTCACTGATAGCCTTGTCTTTGCTCAAGCATAGCCCACTGCAGCCAGCATGGTGAGGTCGGGCAGAGGCAGGATGGCACTGACTTCCAAAAAGCTCCAAGCAGTTAGGAGCTGGCAGGTCAGGAGCCAGGTCTGCCCAGAAGCAACACACTGAAGGGGGTGGGCAAGCTGAAAACAGGCAAGGAAGAGGAGAGGGCATTCATACAGGTATTTTGTCCTGTATTGTATAAATATAGAGCTCTCAAAGGTCACATCTCAGTGAAAACTGCTCAGAGAGAGGGTCAGAAACCCCATGAAGCAACATTTCACACATCCAGGTTAGTCGCCAGCCTCAGAAAGTACTTGAAAATCTCACTAGAAATCCTGCTCCAAGACAAGAAGAACACTGTTTATGAGACTATCATTACAAACATCTGGTGGCAAACAGGACTGTTGCCAGGCTTACCCAATACTCTTTGGATTTCGGTTGCATTAGAAAGCTAAAATCCACTGGGAGAGAAACCAGGGATGCGTCTCTAACTGAAACCTGCGTTCAGTAATATCTTGCTGTCACACATGACACTAAACATTTGAGTAAGTGAATTTTCACACTGGGTAGAACGATTTAGCACTTCCTTACTTTCTGGGCAGGATTTTTAGCCAAACCAGCAGACTGAGGCTGCCTGCTGCCACGATGGATCTTTCTGGGAATAAACGTTAAAAGAACTTGTGTTCCGCAAGTCCAACCCTTTCCCAGGGAAACAAGGCCAGCAATGTGTGACGACCGCTGCACCGTGCAGTGTGGCTTAGTGCCTCACCTTGCTGGAAAAAAACAAGTCAACAGCAGCACAATTTGTAATCCAATTACTGCTTCTGGAATTGATATTCTCGTGCTGCTAACTGGGGTCTAAGGGAATCAGGTGTTTGACTGCAGCACTGGCCAAACGAGCAATTTCAGTGCTATCCTAAACAGCAAAGAAAATATTACATTTGTTGTTCTAAATTAGCCACATTGAAGTTTTGATTTAGACCTCAAAGGCTTAATAGAGATAGAGACCAAAGCGGTATGGTGCTCTCTGGTCAGTTTGCATTAAAAGCAGTAACAATGCCAGACTGAGAAAAAAACCCCAAAAGATACAGGATTTGCTCTTGCATGGCAAACACCACAAACTCTGGGAGCACTTGCTACTGTGCCTTGTGACCGACCTTCCCCTCGTGGATGGTGGATTATCGACAAAACTATTCGGACACACGCACATGACCTCACAAAAATGCGCGCTAGCAAAACCAGGCTGGTCTCAAGCCAAAAAGGGAACAAAATTTTTCATAAGAGACCTAAGCCTTGCTCCTGTGCTAGTGATTGGATTAGGTAATGAGTAATTAGATGAGGTCATCACTTTCTATGTCATATATATACAGTATTTATGGAGAATTTGCTCATTCTAATTAACAGAGTAGAAAGAGTTTCTTGACAAACTTCATTTTCCTGAAACTAAGAGCCTTGAATTTGTTCCACTTTTGATCGCTCTTTGGTGGCTATGTTTGCTTTACATTAAAATAACTTCTAACATTCCCATTAAGGATAATCCCTCCAGCAGCCGCAGTATGACATTTCTATATTAATCTTTTAAGCATTTTAGAAAAGCAAGGTTTCATGTTTTAATAATCACAGTGTTTTTCTCTGAGGAGTTGTAAAAATTTATGGGGCCTTTCTATCCTATTTGACTTCTACATCTTTAGAGTTTGGTGCTAATGGCCCATTCAGCCTGCTTACTCTTTGACTCCTTTTTTATTTCTTTTTCATCTTCTTACAAAAGAAAAATTGCTTCCGTGCCTTACGCTGCTGCAGATGCTGTTCGAGTGGTAAGTCATTTCAAACCAGCTAGCTGAAAAAACGCCACAGTTTACCCTCATCTCGGAATCACCCGGGGGTCTCTACTGTAGATATATGCATACCAACCCTTTAACTCTTAATTAAGGATAAAATATAGCCACTTGTTTAAAGCAGCAAAAGCAGCAAGACCAATACACATACAGGGTATTTTAAACAGGTTATCGGCTTGCCTTAAAAATAAAATACTTTTTCTCCTTTAACATTTTATCCCTTTCTTGTTTTTTTAGCAGAAAAATGAAAGTAACAGGTTAACTATGTTTATTATAATTTTAAGATAGCCATAAAAGTGGCTCTCCAGTGCCCCTGGAAGCATTCTTGCCCCATACTACTCACACTTTGTTCTATGCAGAGCCAGGAAAGCCATTGCAACTAATAAAAATCCAGCCACGCAAACCAAGCAAATTCCTCGCTCTGCCACTGAGACCTCTCCCACTGCTCACAGTTTCCCTCCCTGAGAGCCAACAAATCTCGTCCCTTTCGGACAAAGTAATTTCCAAAGCGGAGAGAAAACAATATGCTGCTCCGAGTCAAGATTGCCTCTGTGATTTCTGCTGCTGAAAACCCTGCAGAAGAGGAGATATAGCATCTCAATTAGGCACGTCTCAAAGCATTTGTGGTTACAGAGAACAAAACCAATATTCTCTGTTCAATGCAAGTGGAAGACACTTAGTGGGATCAATTTCTTGTGAGATGCTTCACTCAAGAAATAGATTGATCTGATTCATACAAGCAGCATTACTGTGAGAAACAGGGTCCTACCCCTTACCGAAGCCACCATAAGTCAAGTCTCACCTGAATGCCCTATAGAGAACCAAGGGCATCAAAAAGTTTTGCAGTGTCTTATAAAGCAACAATAAACTGTTTGTTGACACAGTCTGCTGTGGCCCTACAAAGAAACTAGGACAGAGAGGATAAAGAACTGAGCAGTCAGCAACACTTTAGAATAATTTTGATAATGAAGGAGACAGGAGTTTCAGGGGCTGGGAACACTGCAGTAAGTATAGAGGAGTGGGAAAATGTAGTTTCTATTGCATATTCAAGACTATAATCAAAGAGATATGTGCCAAGAAGATCTGCAGCATCCAGAAATTGTCAGAGTTGTCTTGCCACAGCTTCCTCAGTGATCTTATCCTAGGACAAGTGTTTCATAACAGATACCTAGATTGAATGTTTAAGAATAGACAAGGAAGAAGAAACCTTTTTTTTTTTGCACTAGAAGACTCCATGCCCCACTTAAAAATAGAGGGAATGGTGGCAATTCGGGCACCACCACCAGAGTCAGCACTGTCTCAATGCCCCCTGCAGCCAACATGGAGATGGGGCTTCCCTCACTACAGCCTCTGTGATTTACTGCATGCATATAAAGCCCGAGAGCCTCCAGTATGATTTATAGAGGCGTGGGTTGCTCATCTGAGCAGAGGAGTGGGGTGCAGAAATGCTTACGCTCTAACCAGTTTCTGACATGGGCTTCTGCGGCCCAGGGTATGTCATGTTGTTTCTCAGCCTCTGGGCAAGTTCTTAATTCTTACAGCAAAACCTGCGCCTTTTTTGATGTGCTGTTCAAGGTTCCAGAAGAATGGCAAGAGCTTGCAGAAGTGCCTTGCTGTTCCACTTCAGTCCCCCTCCATCTGTGTATTCAGATCTCTTCTCATTCAATCCCTAAGAGCAAGTACTGCTGAATTGTCTGATATACAAGACGGGGCAATGATTTCCTTCAGGAGCCATCCTTTGTCTCTTGCCTCTAGGACAGCAAATGCAGCCTATCTATCTGTTGTGTTGGATGAAAGGGCAGAATTGTCGTTCATCTGTTTCACAATCACATACTTCTGGGCCTTCAGCACTCCAGAATTTTCCTTTGGGCTTCCTAAGCACTTGGAAGAAAGATCTGCCCCTTCGTTTCCCTATTTGTACAATTATGAGTGTAAAAATTCATTGCTCTGTGGTGTCTTTGGCATTCCCAGTAATGGTACCCAGAGTTCCCTGTCCCTGCACCATCCTGTCACCCATCATCGGTTAGAGCAGGCTAAAAGCTGCTTAAATGACACGTAAATGGCCCAGGGGCAATAGAAGAGCACCAGGAATTAGGCCTTTATCTGGGTTTCTAGTACGTCCCTTTTTACATGCATTGTCCCTAAGATAAGTGTGAGTCAGGGATTTTGTGCCTTCAGAGAAACAGAAGGAAGAAAACAATGCAAGTGTTTAAAAGAGGAAGGAGAAGCAGAGGGTCTGTATTCCCACGCACAGCCCCTAAACTGGTACTGCCTCCAGAAATCTGCAAGAAAGCAGCACTCAAGAAAGCAGCACTCAGCCCTCAGTGCTGATACAGAGAACAATGGAACTAAATCACCCCAAACATTCATAACCAGTCTTGTGTCTGCTCCTGAAAACCCCCCCCCCCCAATCTCTTGTTCTTTGTCCTCTGAACTATAGTCACCTTGCATTACGCGGTATGAAATGACTAGTCAGGCTTCCCATTGTCATTGGTGTTAATCACATGAGATGAATATGAACTGAACAATGGTGTTTATAACCTTGGTTAACAATGCCAGGCACTGGGCTGGAGTCTCTTCTCCCTTTCACCCACACCAGTCCAGTGGCTCCAGTGTAGTTATTTCAGGTTTGCAGCAGCACCGGGGAAGTCAGACTCCAACAGAAAGGCACTTTTAGGATGAAAAAATCCAACAACACTTTTGCAAAATAGAAAGAATGAAAGCACCAGAACCCAGTGAATGTCTCTGCTTTGCAGCTCAGATGCACATAAAAGCCACTTTCCACGAAAACAGCACAGTGTATGCAAGAGTAAGGGAGTTTGACCTCTGAAGCAGATCTCCTGCCGGCATAAAGCAAAGCATGGTTCGCAGCCATGTATTTTAACTAGCATTTGAGAAATCACAGTAAATACAGTCCATGTTGGTACCAAATGAAAAAATGGGTCTCTGGTGGCAGAGAAACTTTATCTTGGGTTGCCAGTGTCCTGCTGGCACTGGGATGTATTTATTTTTTAGCATTCAGTGACCTTTGATACCAGTAACTACAGAGGGCTGCCAAGCTGCCCATGGGCTCTTCCATGCCAGTCTTTATCTGCTTTGTACACTGGGCAGTTTGAAACTGAACTCTGCTTGTTTGTGAAGAGGTAGATAGGATCAGTAACAAACCCTACAGGGACTGTGCCCCGAGTGTGTCAATGTGTGCTCATGTTGTGGATGTGCCTGTGTGCGTGACACTGATTCTGAGGCCGCTGATACTCAGTTAATACACACTCGGGTATGTGTGCATGTAATCAAGGGAACTGTAGCTTCTTTCTCTTATACAATATAAAAGTGGTATTTGCATGGCTATTGGCTTTAAGGGGCAGTCTTCAGCTGGGCTACAACATATTAATATTCTGGTGTCCACTTTGTATGGAAATGAGGCTTTTTGTTGTACTTGTGATTATCTTCTCTACCACATTAATTAAAACCACTGCTGTGACCTGCCCAAACCTGGAGTGCTGCCTGGGCTGTACTTTACCCTGGGCAGTGCCACCTTTGGGGAGTTTGCGTAGCCCAGATGCTCTATGACAGTTCCATTAGTTCAGCCAAGTTCCCATCTGGAGAGGTACACGTGGCCTGAGGTAGCTGTCCTAGCAATGACAGCACGTGGCTCCTGTTCACCTAGATGTAACTCACTGAGAAAATGTCAAGTTAGGGAAGGAGGAAAGGGTGGCTTTTAGCTAGATCTCCACCGACTATATCAAGCTGAAATTACCTGTGCCCTTCTGCTTAAGTGCCACTGCTTGAGAAGCAACTTCATTATGTGTGGTTAACACGTAAGCTTAAAAGCGTTCATCTAAAACCAATCCTTCTGCTGTCCCCTGGTCACCAACTGGCAACAAAGCTCCACATTGACACCAATCTGGCAACCTGTAGAGTTTGCCCTCTGTTACTTTTTGCTTCTATAAGCACAGCTATTATTGGAACTGCTTACTTGACCATATTGTATGCTTTACCTCCATCTGACAATAATTCATTCTTCCAGCTTGCAACATTAATTACTTATGCATACTATACACGCTGCCACTCAAAGTACACACACATAAAGAAAACGAAAAGATTTTATGCATAGTTGAGTTTTGTGCTTTTTTTCCTATTATTTGTATCTAATGCGAGGACAAGAAGAGATTTTTAGGTTACCTATAACTTGAAAACCAGCACCAGAAACACTCAGAAATGTAGCACATTAACCAAAACTGGCTGGCTCTGTAGGTTATTGCAGATAATACAAAATATAGCTCAGTATGTCTATGCTACCCAGTAAGCAGTAGAAGCCAAACTTCACTTAAACATGGATTTATGGTTGGATGTGTGTGTGCGTGTACACACACATGTACTTACATGTAACTCCTCAAAAATAAAAACAGGATCAAAAAAAGCTGGCCAAAATATACATATGCTTTTGGTGATTAACACTATCCTACCTCTAACACTACAAACATAAGACTGGAAGAGATCCTAGCACTCAGGAATTCCCAGCCGCTACCAGCAACATATCTTACATCTCTCATAGCCATAGATCAGCACTTGTCTGTAAAGCAGTTGTGGCTTTCAGCTCTCTGCTGTTGCTGGGAAGCTAGTGTCTCCTATAATCACACTGAGCATCCTGATAGACTAATACCTGTCCTAATACCTGTGATGAGATCCTACGTAACAATAGGCATGACAGTCCAGCAGCACCTTGTGTCATGCCAGCAGGGCCTTCCTATTGCTGCTGGAAGAACCTTGTCTAGGATCATATTTGTCATTTCTATTACTGCCTCATGTACTGACGGCTCACAGCCATTCACAAACAAACCAATGCATGCTTTTTTTCCTATTCTTTTTTATTGTAGTAAGTTTTTTCCTTCAAAAGAAGATAATTTTCTTCATCCTGCATAGAGCTCTGTATAGATAATAGAGAGACATATCCACAGAACGGCTCGTCTTAACCTAAATTAAGAATCTAGAAGAGGCAGGACAAACCTACAGACCTCCATTTCAAGGTATCTTCCTATTTTCATTAGCTGCAGAAGGAGCCCTTATGATCAGCTTGAAAAAGCAGCCTGATTTTCGATGGTTAATGGTGAAGTGCATCCCAAATGTATGTTTGTTTTTGCAGGGAATTGCATCCCATTGCCATTGCTCATTGCTTTCACTGTGTTCCAGCTCACCAGCCGTGATGCTCTGACCCTGTTAATGACAGGCCTCTTGACTGTTTCATCAGAACATTTCTTTAGCATACTCCAGCTTAAATGACAATAGATCATTATAGTGAACATTAAACAAGTTTAGTCTTGAATCACCGCTAATCTCTCTATCCCAATAGTAATCTATTGGCACCTCTCCTTCAGACACTTCCTTGTGCCTTTTACTGCTCTTTTACTAATCCCCATCTTTTCCATCTTAATTAATAACTTCCCATGTGGCATCGAATCAAATGCTTGACTAAAATCCATGCAGATTAGATCTACCACATTCACCTTGCTTAGAAAATCAGTTATCTACGCAAAGAAATAGTTCAGGAAACTCAGCAAAATCAGCATTGTGGTTGTACCCTGTTTATCTTCTCTTCTGCGGCTTCTTTTTTTCGGGTCAATTGTATTTACTTTCACCACTCCTCTGAAAGCCTCAAACGGTCTCAAACTTAGATCATTTTCAAAGATTTTTTTAAAATAAAGTATTTAACCAACTATTTTTAAATCATGCAAAAACAACCTTCGGCTCAAAAATGTAATTCAAATCCTTGCTGTCAATCTGGCACTTGTTCCTTTGGACTTCTCGGATGGAAATTACCTGGTTTCCCTAGCTTGAAAATTATGAGCGCTTTGAGATTTGCTTTCACCTTTATTGTGATAATTTCCGTTTTCATCCCCTCGTTCCAACTAATTATGCTGGGTTTGCTCCCTTCTTCCTCTTAAAAGCTGTGGAAAACCCTTCATTTAGATTCTTTTTTGTTTAGGTGCTTTTCTCATTCCCTGTTTATTTACATAGCTGAAGAAATGTTTCCTTTTTGTTTTAATTTTCTTCTGACATCTATTTCAGAGTTATTTTCAGCAAATCTCACTTTATTCTTAACACACAGGTAGTGGGTTTGTTCATCAGTTGCTTTCCTTACTTTCTGTTCCTCTCCCATAGTCTAGTGAAATGATGCCGTTGCAGAGACTACATTAGCTAACAGGGTAGACATAGTTAAATACAGATGCTTTGTAGATAGGTACAGAGTGAACATATTTGCAATGAAATTCACAGGCCAACAGAAATCAAAGATCTTGTTATAAGCAAGCAATGTTTTTATCTGATTAGAGTCACAAAACCCCTTGCATCAGCCCTGCCTATGCCAGAATGCCGAGCAAAATGCTTTGGCTTGCAGCAATAAAAATATCGTATGCTGCTTCTCTTCCAAAGGAATTAAAACTTTCTATCACGAGGAATAAAATAGAAGCAGAATTGTACAAAAAAGTGCCTAATTTTTCAAACTGTTGCCTTCTGTTTATTTTTTTCTTTTATTGGGTTTCTAATGCCTGATTTTAGCAGGAGCCTTACACTTCAAACCAGAGAAGAGCTGAGCCAATCTGTGACCAGCCACAGCATAAGACTAGCTCTGAACTGGAAACCTTTGTGGCTATTTTTGATGCTAAGGATTCTGATTACATTTACAGTTTCTGATTTCCCTTCAACACATCTTAGTTCCTTAAAGATTGTATTTTCCTCTTCAGCTATGGAAAAATTGTGTGTAGAATTTGTGCACTACCAAGTGTTGAATTAGTACAAATAGGAGAGATAAGAGAAATTCCGGTATTGTTACACAAAGGTAAAATGGAATGTTCTTTGTGTCCACTCACCAACTGAAGTCACAGGACCATACATAGCAGTGGGGGGAACCAACTAATTCTAAAGAAGATTTACTGTGGAGAGTATATTCATCCATAGAACATCTGCAGCTAAGAGAGAAAGATTTTCAAAACCCATCTTAGCATAAAATTGGAGTGTCCTCCATGGACACTTCAAGTCAGTTGGACCTTCCAGATGACACATATGTCTGACTGTAGAGAGACAGTTCTATTGAGGGGACCATAAAGTAACTTCTTAATTTCACAAGCCTTCACCAACTGTTTGTTACCCTTCAAGCACTGTTTTCCTGGGTTGATGTGATGCCTCTGAAGATGCCTGTCTCAGATCCAATCTGATGTTCTGGTCCTGTGCATTTCTAGTAGCACTGCCAGCACTGCCCCATTGGAGAGGCAACGACTGCAAACCTCTGCTAAGAAAAGCATTTTTAGGGCTAAATCCTTATTTATTCTTGAGGAGCAGGCTGGTCAGCCCTCGCTTTCACTTCCCTTTCTGACATACACCCTACGCTGGCATTCTCTGCCCTTTATGTTTTTCTTAGTTCCTTGAATTATAACTTTTAGGTTTTC
Source organism: Psittacus erithacus (assembly GCA_009867235.2). Lineage (NCBI taxonomy): Eukaryota > Metazoa > Chordata > Aves > Psittaciformes > Psittacidae > Psittacus > Psittacus erithacus. The sequence continues at coordinate 86,437 of WYDI02023223.1, forward strand.
ACTTCAACTTTTCTGCCCAGCTTTACCCATCAGTTTCCTACTGTAAACAACTGTTTTGCCTGCTAGATGGCACTGGACATCCACTAGCGCTGGGACTGAAGGCAGGTGGCACTGAAGAGCTGTAAGGGCACACGGCCACCCTTTGGTCGTTATTCTATTTACTTTCTGCAATGGCATTTTCTTTGCTCAGATTACTTCATTCCTCATCCACAGCACTGTCCTGCCACTATAACAATTCCGCCCATGTCCTCTTCCTGTTTTATGATGAGTATAAACTTGCTATTAGCACTGCTATGGAGGATTGGAACTGTTTCTGAACCCATCAGTTGGTTGAAAACAACTAAAACCAAACAGAAGCCCTGAAATTCCTCTGGGTTTCAGCCATAGATTTGATTTGAGTCCAAGTATTTTGCAAACAGTCTGATTTGGGGGAATACAATTAATTAAACTTTTCTGCGTGAAAGCAGCATTACAGAGCTATTTGTGAATAAATACCAAGGGCTAATATAAGGCTGGTGTGAAATCTGCTTGTTCTTGCATTCTGGTCTGAATTCTTTGTATATTGTTAGAACAAACATCCTTGGATGTGCTGTGTATGTTCATCAACACACCAAAGAAGAAGCTGATGCTTTCATTTGTGTCTGCAGGGCACCCAGCATAACCCACTGTTGCTGTCCTGACAGTGAGCTTCTCTAACTAAATGTTAAAAACCCCACAGTAAAACCACACTAGAAAACAAAGTTAATCACAGATATCTGGCTGGAAACACAAGAGCCTCTTTCTTCAACGTATCCACTAGCCCTCATGAAGACACCCCTCGTGACACAGCATCTGTAACCAGAGTGCCACCATCACGGTTCTCGTTCAGTCTGTCACTTGCAAATACTGTTCTCTGCACCTACATAATGAGTTTGCTTTTCATGTACACAGGCAGATGTTTCAGCCAGTGCCAGATGTGCCCACAGTGGGTGTGATTTCTTGGAACCTGAGGGTGTACCCTCTGTTTGGATGGCAGGCTCCGTGGCTGTGGTTACTTGGAGACATTACTGGTATCACGGTATCTGCCTTGCGTGCCTGTAGATGTTTTCCAGGTAGGTGTGGTCATACTTCTACCTGGCTCATCAGATTCCCTACAGATGTCCATGGATCTAGTGACAGCGCCAGGTCTGGCTTTCTCATTAATTCTTTTTCAACCTTATAATTATCATGTATATATGAAGCTGAATGTAGTGCTGCATCCTACCGTATCATTTCCAGGTGCCAGACACCTAATTTCTATCTTTTTTTTGTCTCCTCTCCACTAAGAATGTGTCTCTCTCTCCATTTCCTCATGGATGCTCAAAACTGATCATCCCCAAACCTACAGAAGATTCAAATAGAAGCAGAGCTTTTCACAGATTAAACCTTGAGTGGCATTTTAGGATGCCTCTCCCCTTCCTCCCAACTTTTCTCATTTCCCTCACTCAGAAAAGTTATCACCTGCCTAGCAGAGTTGGCAGACAGACTGAAATGCTTGTGCCTTGAGCCATGTCTGTGCAGTGCCTGGCACCTTTGCTCAAATGTCTGCAGAAAGTGGGTTTGAAGTAAGATGCTGGTCTGTGAAGCGGCAGGGGCACAGAGACTGTTCTGCTGACTCCTGCTGGGGTGGTGAGCTTCAGCGGAAGGAAGGAAGATTGAGGGCAGATGGTGGCATTGTTGAGGTCTTGAGATGCCACACAGAGATTCACAAAAGTGGCTATTTCTAAACCCAAATGTCTAAACCTGCTTGAAATAACTCTATGATGCCTCTTCTCCCTGTTCAGATAACACGGCACAAGGACTTCTGTGTATTTGCCTACCAATTCCTCTGGCACAGCATGAAGCAAATGGCTACCTACACCTCCCTGGCTATTTGCAAGGCCACTTAGCGTTAAAATACAGCTCAGAGCTGTACCACCAATCTTAAATTAACTTTCCTGGTGGGGGGAAGAGTCTTGAATTGATTCTTATCTACTTCACTGGGTCTTGTGCTGACAGTCCGGTTTGCTGTTCTCACCACTGTTAAAGTGTTCTGCTCTTTATTGGGTGTACTGTGAACAAAACCACCAGTCCAGACCTTTCTGATACGGCTGTTGTGATTTGCCTTATCTTTATTTGCTCCTTAAGCCACTTTGGTAGGGCTGAAAAAACCATCTCCTGCAAAAAAACTTTGAACTCTGGATGAGCAACTAGAAAATACCTTTATTATCAGGGAAGGAGAGCTTAGGCTGCAGCTGGGGTCCAGCTGAAGCACGGGGAAACTGCAGGGATCTGCACAGGAAGTGGCTGAGAGTCGCTGGTGTGGAGGCTATTAGGGAATTCCTAGAGATGTGTTAAATGGTAGGTTCAGCTTCACTAATGAATCACCTTGCTCAGGCTACAGAGTTTTGGTTATAGGTGGCTTTGAGGGCACAGAAGAAAAGAAAACATCATCTTGCACATGTAGCTAATACAGTGATTCTTACACGGGATAGAAGACGACCTGAGCATGATGACAAGAAAAATGTTTATATGCATCACTCCTGTTACTACAAATTAATTAGCTACTGAGGGAGAAAGTGCTACAAAGGTATAATTCAGATTTCTGCATAGTTGCACTTTGTGGGAATGGTCAGGAAAATCGAGATGATATCAGTTCATAGTTTACAAAATAATAGTGTGAGCTTGTGGGCTGTGCACATCCAAATAGCCCCTGCTTGCTCACTGTGATTACAGATGTGCTTAAAGTTAAGCACGCACGCATGAAAGTCATTGCAAGACCAGGGATGCAAAACACAAATAACTTTTCCCTTCGACATACTTCCATCAGGTAAACAACTAACAAAAGGAATAAAAAAAGGCACAAACTAAAACTAGATTTATAGATTCTGTGGGTGCAAAGGCCACGTCTTCATTTGTGCCTTGAGTGGCGCAAAACACACTGTCAGTCCTTAACAAACAGACACGAGTGATAAAAAGCTAATATGCAAATTGCCCTATACACGAGGATGTTTTCTTAATTTGTGTGTAAAACTCATTTCGGATTCCAATACATGTCTAATCTGTATCATTTCTCTTAACTCACACTTGAGACATCAGTGACGGGAGAAATAATCTTAACAAATGCCTTTTTCAGCGCTGGGAACCCGGCGGGAGCAGCAGCACTCGGGTGGCCGGAGGTAGGGCTGGGGGTCGGGGTGCGGGTGGTGGGGAGGGATGGGGAAAGCCCTGGTCCCTCGGTGGGAACGACCCAGCTCCGCGTCTCTCTCCCAGCCCCGCCGCGGCAACATTTATTGCAAAAGCAGGAAATTGCTTATTACTAAACTAGCTGGCCAGGGAGCGGGAGCCGATGCTGTTCCACCCCGGCACAGCACTTGCTTAGCTGCTGCTTCCCCTTGTTCCGCTCTTTCTTCTTCTTCCCCCTCTTTCTCTCCTCTCTGCCTCTCTCTCCTCTTCTTTTTTTCATTTTGGCTTCTATTCAAATGTGGGTCAGGGGTGAGCGGCTCCCAACGTCACAAGCTTGCAAGATGGCGCTGGGAGGAAGGCTGTGAGATGAGGAACAGGCTGGTATAAACCGAGAGGACAGGAGAGGGAGAGGAGGAGGAGGAGGAGAGGGGAAGGGGAAGAAAAGCTGCTGCTCCAGATGCAATAAGAAGGTAACGCGGAGCGGGGCGCGGGTCCCGCTCGGCCGGCCGGGCGCTGCCGGGCTCCGCGGTGCAGCCCAGCCCCACTCCCCGCTCTTTATTCGCAGTCCCGGTCATCTGCCCATCTGCCCGGGGCCGCTCGGGAGAGTCGCCGGGGTGGCGGCGGTGTCCCCTTGTTCCCTGCCCTGCAGCAGCCGTGCCCGGCAGCAGCGGTAGCTCCCCTGAGAAGAACAGGGGGATCATTTTCTTGTCCCCCTTTACTCCTCTCCCCGTGCCCCAGGCCCCCTCCCCGCGCTCTGCCGGCGCGCTGCCCCGTTGCTTTCGGGGCTGGGGCGTGCATACGGTGTACCGGCCACCGTGCCTGCCTGGGGATCGCTAATGCTGGTTATTTGGTTGAAGCGGCTGAAAACTTTCCCCCTCCTCCCGTGCCATTTGTGTGTGTGTGTGTGTGCGTGTGTGTGTGTGTGCGGTGCCCCTTCCCCGGCGGCGCTGGGGTCGGGCGGGGGCCGCAGCTGCTGCCCGCGGGGCCGGCGGGCGCGGAGGGGACCGGCGGGGCGGGCAGGCAGCCCCGGAGCGGCAGCAGCCTTCTCCCCATCCCCGCTCGCCCCTGCGAGTGAGCCGTATTTTGTTTTAATTGATTTTAGCCCCCGAAAGGAGGGTGCGGAGCCTCGGGGTGCCGGGGGGCGTGTTTGTGCTGGGGATCCGACCGCATTGTGGCGGTGAGGGCAGGGAAGGGGCTCCCGGGACTCGCATCGCCTCCTTCCCCCCCGCAGTCCATCCGCGGGGCCGCTAGGCGACGAGCCAGGCCCGGCATCCCCCAACCCCAGCGCCGGCCTCACCGAGCACCCCCTGCCCCACCGGGACCACGGTGAACTTTTGCCCCGGCTCCCCGCTTCCCCGCCGCCCCCCATGGTCGTTCGCGATCGCGGAGGGAAGGACCCGCCGGCTCCGCTCGCTCTGCCCGTCGCTGCGGGTCTCTGGCTTTTGTTACGGCACCGCTCGGACGCAATGGACGGAGCCGGGATCGCGCACCCTCCCGCGGCCGGGGTCTCCTGGGACCCTGCCCGCCGGCTTTGTGCCCGGGGGCAAGGCGCGCTCCCCGGCCCCGCCAACCGGGCGCAGAGCTGTGTGTTGTGTCCCCCCTCCCCCTTTAAAATAAAACCAATTCAATTGTCCGTCCAGGCCGGCAATATCGCTGCCGAGGCGCGGTACGCTGTAATTCCGGGAGCCGGGAGGCTGATCGCCGTCCGCGGCCGCCCGGTCCCGGGGGAACGGCGCCGCGGAGCCGGGCCGGGCTCCACATCCCCAGGCGCGCCGGTGCCGGTGCCAGCTCGGCGGCGGGGGAGCCGCGCTTTTTGTTTTGTTTGGGTTTTTTCTTTCTGGTTGCATTTAAAAGCAAAGCAAAGCAAAGCAAAGCCTGCGGGGAGGGGGGGTGGGAGGGTGGTGGAGGCTGTGTGCGCGGGGGACCCCGCGGTGCCCGCAGCGCCCAGCCTGCTCCCCGCCTGCTCCCGGCCCCTTTTGTATGGGACGGAGAAGTCAATTATTGACTCCGCTTGGCCCGGTCCCAGGCGGCTGCTCTCGGGGCACCCCCCGCTCCCCTGTTATCGCGGGCGCCAGCCGCGCTGTACCCGGGGAGCGCGTACGGGCACACGCGGGGAATCGGTGACTGGGAACTTTCTGCTGCGAAATCCGCAGCCTTTGGAAACTCGGGCAGCCCCGGCGCTTGTTGAGGCGGGGAACTTCGCGTTCGGCATCCGCGAGTGGGGCGGGCGCAGCCTTTACACCGAATTACTGCATTATATACGAACCCGAGTGCGCGAGCAGAGGGTTCCTCAAGTCACCCTGGATGTCACTGAGCCGTTAGAATGAATCTGAGACAGCAGCCAGAAACAAGTTAAGAAGAGCATCAACATTACATTCTGCTAATAAAATGTCCTTTGGCCAAAACTGGTTTAAATTTGTTGCGGAATGCTGTTTATATTTGAATGGCTCCCATGTTTTTCCACAAATTAAAGGGGAAAACAATATGCAATAGTCACTTTCATTGGAAAATGTCAGAACTATGAGCAGATGTTTGCTGTGCTTGATAAATACACTGTATAAACAACTAGTATTTCAAGATGACTTACTACTATTTTGTATGACTCAGAACTATTGTATATACTACAGCGGCTCTGGAGAGAAAGCTGTGAATGAGTCCTTAGGATTTCACAGCAAATACATGGGGAAAATGACATATGGAAAGAAAATTGACTTATTTCCACAACTGCAAGTGGCCTCCTTTTGCGCCTTTTCATTAGCAATCTAATCCTAAAAGCATTAGGAGCAATTATTTGCAGTGGTGCCTGACATTCTAGGTCTAATTATTTAAATCAGTTTAACTTTTGATGGTTGACCCATTAGGTCAAATCTGTGTGCCCTTTGTTATATTTATTTAAAAAAAAAGGAGAAGGGGGGGAGATGTCTTCAAACTTGCCACCTGCTACTGACATATCATTTTAGCTCTGGAGGAGATCAGCAGCAAGAATAAGCAACCTCTTACATTTGTTACTTTCCATTCTAACATGGGTAGGGGAACCCCGCGGAAATGCCTTGTTCTTCTGCATCCAAAATCCATTGCTTAATCATGGCAGACTTGCATGGCTGCAGGGGTGTGAGCAGGAAGAATGGGAGAACCTGAGGATATGGCAGGTTTTCTGTATGTCCTGGTTCCTTAATCTATGGGAAATGCAGATGAGATGCACATAGGTAAAAAGGATGGGTTTTCAGTGTTTGGGGATAAAGCTTCTGCCAAGGAACTGGGAGAGCTCTAAATCTTTAATGCATGAAGAAATAGCTCACGTTAGTATTCACATACGTTGCTGGGCAGAATGACTTATGGATGTGTAGATAGTAATAAGTATCGTAAGATGCTTGAAGCACTTGGTATCACGTGAAAGGCTGTAGTGTCAGTGCTGAATTGCTTGGCAGAAGCCAATGTGTGACAAGGAATGGGGGGAGAGAGGAGAGGAAGAGAAGGTGAGAGGCCTTATTTCAGGAGGGTACCCATTCAATTTATTTTGATTAGTTGTTTAAAACAACTAGAACGCAACGTAATGCTAATCACTTTGGCTGTGTAATGGATTGAAACTCTAAACCAGCCACCACAGCTCAAAATCAGTGGTCACAGTGTGAAATTTGAAGTTGTGAACAGCAGGACTTGCAATGAGAGTTCTTATTTTTTAGCATTTTTACAGCCCATAGTAATTAAGAACTGTCAGACATAAACTGTGTTGTGCATTGCTTTGACCTTGTATAGAAAATAGTGTGTGGCTATTCTCTGAACTCCTGCTACCTTCTTTGGTGATAGATGTAGGGAAATAGGATGTTTGAAAACCGAGGTGTATTTGCCTTTATAGCAGAACTGCTTTTTATGCTGACTGCAGCATTTAACCCTCTCATCCAGTCTGATGAACATACCGTAGCCTGATACGTAGAGGGTTTGGTGTGACGAGGATGCCATGTTTTCTCTACTTGAAAACCAAGTTTCCCATCCCTTAACCAAACCTGGCTGAGAAGATGTATGAACAAAACTGCAGTTTCTGATAACATTCAGGGAAGAATGTTGCCGCAGAGCTTCATTTCAGTGCAGCAGCAAATGTGGAGTGGGAGAAAGCAGAATCACAGTTGTGCCATAGCCATTATATTGGCTGCATTGTGACAAGCAAGGCTCAGTGGGAAAGAGGACATGCCCACCCTGCTGGGCTTGGAGGAAAATTAACAGGGCTCAGCTGTGGGATTGCCACAACAGAGCATCGTCCCAGCCATAAGCAGGAGAACATCTTTTAAAAAATTAAGATGACTTCTGCTTTGGTTTGCTGTGGATTGCTCCAATGATTAAACCACTAGGGCTGCTTCAGTTGGCTTTTTATCTTGCTGTAGTATCGGGAGAGCAAGGACAGTGCATTGCAGTCGAGATTTCACTCTGCTGAGCAGTAGCTCGTTGGCAAAGCAACTGCGCTGGTTTGTTTAGGTTGTTTTTAATCAGCGGTGGCAGTGTGCTTACTGCTCTCAAAACCAGCAGAAAACATGTAAAAAAAGAAAAGGTGTTCCAGGGAGTTGTATTTTCTTGTTCAGTTATGTCTCCAGGTTCCAACAGGATGCCAATTTTAAGCTGGGTTTCTTTCCCTGAAGTGTACACATATTACAAGCTAGCTGTCCAAACTTGTGAGTTACTCATGCTTCTTGTTTGTAATTCCTGGAAAGAAAATTCAGCCTCCAGTGCTGGCTCCCACAAAACAAGGAAGAACTGAAACAGTGAGGTCAATCCTGAATTTTAAGCTGATATAAAATGGGTTGTTACAATAGCTGTAAGGAGGAGACTACAACAGTGCAATAGCTATACCTGCTGTAAGTGACAGGTGGGAGAAATTCTGTTCTTTTTCATCTGTGTTTGGATGACGGCCCAGTGCTGCCCGCAAACTGCAATCCAGGATTAATCCTCACATACTGTTTTCTTTCTATATATCAGATTTCTCATTTTGTTAATAAGCACAGCCTAGCATGCACTTCAAGTCAGCTGTTCTGGAGTGGAAGCAACAGGGTTTTGCATTATTGAAATGACGGCTCTCGTGCTTTCCTGGAGCCTGTATTGTTTGACCAGGGCAGGGCAGAGGGTGATCCTTGTAATCACAAATACTAAACAGGGATTCCAGTTACTGATTTTACTTAATGAAAAGGGGAGGGGAATGTCATTTATCCAGGATTACATATGTACTACGTAACATTTTCAGATGTGAACCCTGTGGATTTGAAGGGGCTAAAGAGTTATCTTTTAAACCAGAAACTTCTAACAGTGGCTTGGAACTAGACCTATTGTGGGAAACTTCCTTCAGCACTGACTCTCATGCTGATGTGGAAATGACAAACTGCTGAGGTCTCCTGCGGAAAGTGCAGAAAACGCATGCACTGACAGCTAAGCTGGGAGAGGAAGGGTCCTAGTCTTCAGCTGGCAGTAAGAGTTTAGAGAAGTGCAGGGAATTTCTTGCTCAACACTGTCATCAGGAGCTGTTCTAGTAAAGACAGCCCTGAAAACAGGGTATACTTCTTGCTTCTGTCTCTGAATGTTCCGAGAGATCTATGCGGGGACTAGAAACAACTCCCTCTTGTTCTTCCACCTTTAGATACTGGATGGAGAAACTTGCCAACGTTTTCCTCACCCAGGTTCTGGATGAAAGGTAGAAAGCATTTCATGTCAGTACGCTGGCCCGAGGCGCTCGCTGTCCTTCAGTCTCTTGGGTGAAGGAAGAGGAGGTAGCTTTCAATAATATATCAGTTTGCCCTATCCACTCCCTTCCCCCTCCAAACTGAACACTGTGCAAGATAAAATTGCCTTTGACTCAAGTCTTCTGCCATGAGTTTTAAGAGATACACAACAGGCTGACTGAGGAAGAGGCCTCATACAGTAAACAACCTCACTCTGCTCTTCATGCTGGGCTAGTCCCATTCATTCCTGGCCTGGTTTAAGATGACAGGGGTGTCCAGCAGATTCCTTCCCTTAAATGTGTGCTCATTTCCCGTTGTATAAAGAACCATTCAGTATGTGGATTCAGTTTTCCAGGAGTCACATAAAGACACTGCCAGGTAGGACTCTACTTACTGCATTTCCATCTGCTGTCAAGATGCTACCAGCCAGTTTGACAGTTTGGGAATCTTTTCTCTTGCCTGATAAAGAACAGGATGGAGTAATTTGCATTGCCGATTTTAACTGAGAATTGAAATCAGCCAATAAGAAACCTTACTTTAAAGCTTGCTTGTTTGTCTGTGTGGTTGTTAGTTACTCTCCAGTGGAAAGACTGGATCTCACTGGTTTCTACCTATTAAAACATGTATGGATGTGCAACTAAAAATAACTTTGAAGTAAATCTGGTATTATTTTCTGCTGAGCAGGAGGACAGGATTTAATGTGTTCAAGCTATGATTTAACATGCAAATCAGAAACAAAATTAATATAATATGCTATTGTTTCTGAGAAATGAATCAAACAACTTCTTATATAGCATTAAATTCAATGAAATGCTAAATCTGAGTACATTGAAGTGTTAAATAAAAATATTTGGAAAATACTTTCTTCTCAAAATACTTCCTGACAACCTTCCCAGGTCTCTTCCTGTGTGACTGACTATAATTCTTATTCAGCTCCATTTTAAATGCAAAGCAAAGGAAATGTTCACTGAACAAAAGGGAACTGATTATTTTCTAGCTATGCTCCTCTTCTATGAGTTTAGAACTAGCAGATGTTAGTCTCTAACACCTAGTTTTGATTTGGAGGGAAGGAAGCTTTCTTGCCCTTCTGCCCTTCCTCAAATATCAGTTGCTGTGTGCAGTCTGAAAGAACTGGTTTTTGAACTAAAACTGAAAAAAACGTCTTCTCTGGCCCCTTACAAAGGGCTCCTGATGCAGAAGGTAGGATAACTGCCCAGGCCTGGCTGAAACAGTGAAGTAGCGGCTTTCTCTGTTTAGGGGTTGACTTGCCTCAAAACTTCACTAGCAAAAAAAATTGAAGACTGACTTACTTTTAATAAAGAAGACCTACTTACAAGCAGGTTTGCTATTATGCCAGGGTATAGTGAGACTTGAACTTACGCTGCTTTTGTTTAATGTTGTTTACCCTGGAAGGATGAGGTGCTTTGTTATTCCTAGTTTCTGTTTACCCTCATGAAGTATTCAGAATGATGCTCACGTGGAACTTTTTGCATCAGACCTCTCGGGTCCTTGAAAAAGGCTCTTTATTAGTTTTCCAGGCAGTTCAGATGTTCTTTGATAATGTGATATTAGTGATGTGATTATGTCCTGTCCTCAAAGAAAAATGTGGATGGCCTTCTAGGCAGGAAAAATACGTACCAAGGTTGTAGATGGCAGATAATCCGCTAAAAGTAAAGGTGTGTGCACATCTATGAGGTGTCTATGGCCAGAACTGTAGTACCAAAATGCTCAACAAAAGGAATTTTGGCATGAGAGTGAGAGTTGTGTTGTAATTCTTCAGGTGTCAGCAGACTGACGTTTGGCTGAGCATGTTTTAAAAGTAATGTAACTTTGGACTCAAAAAGTTTTACCCAGAAAACTTGGTTATAGGTACTTACTGTTATGAATTGGTGCAGTGGTTGAAGGTATGCACACATCTAATACTTCTGGGCGAGTTTGTGGTCTAGGGAATTCTGGGTTCAGTTTCTGTCACTGGTTTAAATTTTCCATGCTCTGGTCATGAAGGAAGTTAAGCAACTTAAGTTTTCTTCATCCTTCAAGTATAGAGAATACAATGTCTCGGTTTATCTTGTGTATTTATTTTATAAATACTTATATTTAAAAGTTTGCACAATTGGAGCCTGACCTCAGCAAGGGCCTGTAGATGCTGTCATCATACACAGGTCTAATACAGCTCCAAAATGGTAAAGTTGCCGAAGGACTAAGGCTTCAGTATTATGCAAAACCCACAGTGGGGGAGGAAGAAGAGAGAAAGAAGATTGCTCTCCAGTCCTTCAGAAATGCTACATTTCTTAGCCTCCACTGTACTTTATCAAACCAGGCTTTCAGAATTGCAATGAAAATTGCAACATGCCAAGTATAAAAACGATTCACTTTTTGCGACAGCATTGAAAATATTAAGGAGACTTTATCCCCCTGCAGCGAACACTGGGGGTTTTTTGAAGGTCTGGTTTGCTCTGCCAGTTTCTTCCTGGGAATAAATAAATGCCTCTAAATAACCCCTTTCAGGATGCGCAGAGCAGCAGCTTGTATTTTTCGTCTTTCCTCCCTGGGCTGCATGGTGCAGTGCCAGCGTCCTGCGTGACGAAACAGTCTTGGAGATTCTTGGAAAAGCACTTCCGTTTGCTCTAGGTAAAAACTGTGTTGGCAGCAAAACCGACTCTGCTGTTTACAAGCTGGCAGCATTCTTAAGTGAACTCCAAGAAAAGTGGTTTAATGTATGTGGTTCTGCATATCCATCCAAGATGCAGAGGTGTTTGAGACTGTTGGCCTGGTATTATGGGTGGTGCCTCTGGAGCAGCAATGTCTTTGAGTATTTCCTCAAGTGTGGACCTCTTTTTAGTAGCTGTAGTCAGCCGGCTTATCCCAGTTTGCTGGGTCTCCCAGTTTCTGGTTGCTACTTATAAGTGATGGGTTTAATTACTCTAGTGATACTCCTTAGCTCCTGAGTAAGGGAAAATTGGACCTGAGCACAGAGAGAGGACTGTAAGCCATTACCTTCATTCTGACAATCTATTTTGGTGGCTAAAACAAAGAGTTGAATATGAGAATTTGTTTGCCACTGATTTGTTGCTTGATTCTGCTTGTGTAAGGACATGGCATTTTGCAGATGGGCTGAATTTCCATTAGCATTTAATGAACAGTAAATAACAGTAGTAGCTGCTATTGTCTAATATTTCACCCTGTTAATTGTGCAAGAGGGTTTCAAGCTGAATGCTGTACTAATAATTCAATATCCTGTAAGTGGAACCAACTGCAGAGAAAAACTAGTATGTTTGATAGTGCTGTAGTACTGGAAATCATGCTGTTATTTAAAAGCTGCATGAAGGTGTAAGTAACAATAGAGGACAGTCATGAAAGGAAAATATATTTCAAGGGTCCTGCTGGAACAGTGAACACTGGATTAAAATATTTGTATTAAAGTATTAAAATATTTGCCTATCCAGCAAAGATCCTTTCCACCCAGGGATCTCATCATGCCTTCATAATTACCAATCAGTGATTTACAGCTGTGTCTCTGCCATCTTCATATAGCCTTTTTTTGAGATGTTTATATGAGTTTCTGAAAGCTGCAGAAGGGTTCTTCCATACAGAACAGAAGCCATGGCCGTAGCCAGACAAACCAGCTTCCACTCCCAGTACACGCAAATGACTGATTAAGCACCCCAGTTTCTCTCTTGCACTGGTAACAAATAAACAGAATCTCCCTCTCCCTTCCAAATTCTGAGAGTTCATATGAGACGAGACCTGGGTTACCTGACGCCGGCCGTAGTGTTTCAAAAGACTTATCAGTACTTCTCTACCTAATACCCAGAGAATCTAATACCGTATGCCAGAGGCTTGGGATGTTCCCCATCCATGAACTGGTTGGACAAGAAAAGGGGAAAGGACTCCAGGTGAGTCCAAGCAAGTTTCCATGTGAATCTACTCTGCCATTATTCAGAATATTTGCCTATTTGTGCTTGCTTCCTCCATGGTTACGCATGGACCATGCTACCTCTGTCTCTGTAACAGCTAGGGTTGTACCCTCACCAGAAAGCAAAAAAACAAACCAACCAACCAAACCCAAAGCACTCCCCCTAAGCCTTCTTGGAGCAAAAGCAAAGCACGTCCCCTTCTGAGGTGAAGGGGAAGCTGCTTCATTGCAATGGCGTTGACCACATTGATGGTGAGTGGGAGGGTATCTGACAGTTAGCTCTGTGGATTGACTGGCTGGGATCACGTTTTTGTAAGTGAGAAGGTAGCAGCTGTCCTTTGTGGCATGCAGGACACAGCGTTTCAGGGCAGCCTGCAGTCTTTCTTTCCACAAGAACTGCTCCGTGCTGTGCCATGCTGCTGTCCCACTCCTCCCTCCTCTGCGCCCAGGGAGGGGAAGGGGCTGGGTGCCCACCAGCAATGCTTGACTGGCACAGGGAAAACAAGCCTGCCTCTGCTAAACATACACATCACTGGAGACTACTCAGTCAAGTTTGTTGTTTTGCTTTTGTTTTCAGTTCCCAGTTTTTCAGACCTTGTGGGAAGAAAGGATGTCAGCATCTTGAGTGAAGGCAGTGTAACGCCAGGGTGTGGGATTTCCATAATTCAGTGCCTGTCTTACTACTTTTTAACAAAATGTTTGAAATTAAAGAAGTAGAGAGGTGGTTTTGCAATAAAGTAAAAGAACGAACGGTGCAAACTGGTTGCTGGTCAGATCAGTCTTCAGGGGAAACTGTCTCTAATAGATGTCATTGTAAGGGTAATGCTGCACTTGGCACCACAAATTAGATTTAATGCCATAAATGGAGATAAAGCACATTGCAGCTGACAATATACTCCTAGACCATGTCCCTTGGTAAAGAGCTTGCAATGCAAGGCACAAATAGGTGCAGCAGAGATAACTGACTGGGGGGGTCAGATTCTGCAAGTGCTTACTCAGGCACTTTGCTTGAACTTAGTCTGGAGTAAGAGCTTGCACAATCCAGCTGGAGGAGCAGGGCTGGAGCTTTATAGCTGTTGGGTAAAACAGAACTGCTTTGGGGGTTTTATTTATTTCGAAGTGCCTGGTGAGGCTGGCTTTAAGTAAAAGCCCGCTTCCGACCCTGACTTGCCTGCCTGTTTATTTGCTGCTATCACCTGTAACCCAGAATTGCAAAACTCCTGTGGATACACTAGTGATGCCTTTGCAGTTTCCCTAGCAAAACTCCAGCTGGATTTTAAAAGCACATGCTTCTTTCAAACCCCTTAGCTATGGCGTTCAGGCTCAGCCTGGTGGGGTGAGAACACTTTGGACTAGGTCAGAGGGCCCCATCGAGTGCTCTGGGTCCGGTTTCCCAGGCTGATCTGTTGCCTGAACTGTTCGAAGGGAGCGGAGCACCTGCACATCCCCTTCTGGGGATTCCCTTGAATTGTGGGGAAGTCTCCAACAGGTGTGTGGAGCTGGCGTGGCCTTGGCCCAAGGTGGGGAGAGGTGTGGCTGGGACACGTCCGAACCTGCACTTGGGCTGGAGCAGGGAATCAAAGAAGCTGTAAGTGGTAGCTGTTCTCAGCTCCTCTGTGTCCCTGAATGGAGGGAAGGGATGCTAACCTCCACCGGGCCCAGTTCAGTAAGATATTCCTGTTAGGAAGTAGGCAGCGGGCAGGGGAGTTGCAGCTGCTTGTCCCCCAGCTCTGAGAGGCAGTGAATTGGCTGCCAAGGCAGATGCTGACTAATTGTATCAGGAAAGACGTGGGAGGCGATCGAGCTGATTCAGGTCCCTGGTTTGAAAATCCTCAGCCCGGCTGGGTGAATGCCTGATTAATGTATTTTCTCCTCAGATTCATTTGCTTTGAGGTCACGGTTCAGAAGCTCAAGAGCAAACAGGCAAGACATTCCGAGTCTCGCTGGATGTGTGTCACACTCACTGCCTAGGTGATCTCCGTTTAAAAGGCTTTGACAAAGTGAAGTCCCAGATAGACAGAGGTACTACCGTGTCAGTGAAGGCTCTGCTGGCATGTCAGCATGGGTAGGGGCTTGAATCTTCCTTTCTCTTAAGAGGCAGTTTGTTGGCTTGCATTAAACCCATTCCTTCTGATGGGTCATTGGATTTTCTTCATAGGAGCTTTCTGGCTTATTTTAAAAACTTAATGTTTAAGATATAAATAAAGCATTTTCTTTTTCTGTCACTGAAAAGAGTGTAAGCACTTCATGCAAGTAGGAAAGAAAAGCATGATTATTCATGTAAAGTCAGTGTCTACAGTGAATGACTGAACGAGTAAGTCCAACTGGAAGAGTACATCAGTTCTAATGAGGGCAACAGACTTTTTAATTCTGTTAATCCCCAGAAGCCTTAGAGAAAAATGTGTTTTCTTTCTCCTGCTTCTTGTCAGAGGATTTGGCAGAAAGAAATCTACCCTCCTTCCCAATCTAGTTTCTAGAATGTGTTTGCTCTTTAAGAACAAGTCAGCACAGTAATCCTGGTCCATGTTAACTGCTGTGAAATACGGTGTATGTAGGGTTTTTAGCCCTATAGTGGCAGGAAATGGGATTTAAGATTTTTTTCCCTTGAATATAGAAGAGTTTAGGAGCAGGATTGAAAAAAAAAATCCTTACAATCCTCTCTCTGAGTCTAATTTCCATAAACTAATGTTTCAGTTCATCTCGCCTGTTATGCTATTTGGTGTATGATTTTAATCACGATAGTCTTTAAATGCAAGCTGACACCTCAGATCTCTGTGCTGGCTTCAACTCTTAGTCCATAGTGTCTGCTTATTTTGATTTACGCTTTGGTTGTCTAACCTGTTGGATTCTTTGCTTCCTCCAGAATCCTCAGTTGTGAACATACTTGCTTTTTCCAGCCATTTCTACCTTTCTGCTGTATCACTGTAACCAATTCATTCCCTGGGCTGTGCCTATTCCTACCTGGTTTCTGTCTCTTTTCACACAAATTTTGCACCATATTTTGGGCTGTCCTTCACAAATGTGGAGCAGTTGCAGTGAAGAAATTAGTGTTACAATTTTAGACTCACCAAATAGTCTAGGGTTACAGCCATGCAAGTGTTTGTGTAGCATTTGTCAGTGCATGAAGACTCTCTTTACAGTAAGATCCATGTTTCAAAACTCTCTGGAAGTATCCTTCCTGTTGTAATATTGAAGCCACTTGGCACAAATCTTTTGTTACCTGACTTGTATGAAACTGATATACCAGTAAATAAGAAAGTATCATTGCAGTTCTCTTTAGGGACAGGGAAAATGAGGAACATCTAACTGACTTGCAGGAAAACCTTCTGGCTGTTCTGCTGACAATGTCCTTCCACTTCCCTTAGTATACTTTTTAATGTTTGATTAATTCTTCTGGAGCAGAAGAGTCATATGATAAAGTTCTAAGGAATATTCCAAAAGATACAAACTTTAATGTGTTGCTGCTTTGTCTTGCTAGATACCAGTGGTTAGATTGAAGCCTCTGTTTGTACAATTCCTGCTTGTTCTTGACCTCAAACCTCCAGCCTATGTCAAAGTCCCGTTTTCCAGAACCGTGTGTCCTTATGTCTAGGGGAAACTTGTGACTGATGGAAGGTTCAATACTGAATGCTCTCAATTCCTACTGAAATCAGTAGGTTGAGGGTGCTCATTGCTAAGATTAGGCCCAACAGCTAAGGTGCAATTTGCAGATCAGATCCCTCCTGCAGCTGGGTCACAGAGTCTTGGAGAAGCAGTAGATGGTCTCATTCCCTGCCATGGACAGTCTCAAGCCCTCTCATTAAACTGATCATTATTTATTATACCCACACATATATGGACTCTCTCTCTATTTTAAATATATGTGAATAATACCAGACATGAATGTTCCTGTGTGAAATAACTGAACTCAGTTACGCTTGGCATTCAGTTACAACAGGAAAAAATGGGTTTTGGTACTTAGTGCTGAATAGCAGAGGCCAACTCATCAAATTTTTCCATTGCAAAAATGCTATGTCTGAATTTCTTAAATAGTGTGTGTCTATAATAGGCCCAGAGACATGACAGCACACGTGGAGCACATGAAGGGGAAAACACAGGACATGATTTTTTCTGCAGGTTTTAACAAAGCCAGAATCTTCCGTGCCCTCTCTGCTCTGCCACACAGAGCAAAAACCCCAGGGGAGGTGTTTCTAAAGTCATCTGAGAGCTGACAGCACAAAATGAAAGCCCCAAGGGTTTCTCCAGTCATTGAAGGGGCATCCACAGCCTATGAATGTGAAAATGCAACTGAGCTGCACTTTGAAAGTGAGAGGACAGCGGCCTGGCACAGTCAGTGGGGAGTCACTGAACAGTAAAGACTGACACAATGTGGAACTCATGAACTTGTGCTCAAAAAAGTCATTTGTTTGGTTTGTGACTTACTGCATACTCGTGGCTGTTGGGCCCCAGATCCCGAATGTTCCTCCATCACCCTCCCAGTGTCTGTGTGTAAGTCAGCTTCCCTTTGGGGAAGTGTTCCTTTGGGACATTTGCTGTGGCAGAAAGCTTGCTGGAAAATCCCAAAGCCATGCTTCGTTTCAGACCTAGGCATGTCAGATGCCCGGCTCTAACGAGTAACATGAGTTCTCCTATGCTGTCTTTAGGAGGGACTGCCCACTTCTGTGTCAGGAGGCAAGGGCCCCCATAGCTTGTGAGCAGGAGTCTGCTCCCATTTTTGGCTTCATCATGCAGATATGCAAACTTTGGAAGTGAATGATGTTGTTGGCCCATCATGCAGCTCATGGGGCAGAAAGCACTGCAGGAGGGAGCTGGAGGGCAGCATGAGCAATGCAGCTCCTGCTCCAGTCCATGTCTGTCTGAACCCCCAGCCGGCAAAGCTGCTACATGGCCACTGTTACGGACAGTTGCACCTGATGTGTAGAGTTACTTGGCACATTGTGGATGTAGTTTCCCATTGATTTTTGGTGGAATTGATTTATAGAGCTATTTAATGGAATTGATTCTTTTTACAACTTTTTTCCCCCCTTAAAGACCAATTGTTTTTCTTGAGTGATGGCTACAAGTTTGTGTTTATGTATTAATATGTTCATGCACCAGCAATCCCGACAGTGTTCTTTCTACTTGCACTGCAAAAGAAAGCCTCAATCTCACATGCCATCTTAAATTTCAATATTATATTTGATGTATGACCTGGAATAAATTAAACGTGCTAGAACTTGCAAGATGAAATCCTAGTGGCGGGTATAACCACAAGGCAGTGTTCTATTAAGCCAAGGACTGTGGAGAATGTCTGTTGTGGTTGTGTCTGGGTTACGAGTGGCTCCCTTTGGTTTGGTGTAGGTGGATATTTTTATTCTGCCTGGCTTGTGAACAAGGGGATGAAAATTCAGAATTTACCTACAAGAAGTGTAAGACTTTGCTGAGTTTTCCTTTACAAGCCCATAGGTAGGAACCACATTTTTATCCTAAACCAAATATTTTTATTGTACTTAATGTCTTTCATTGATTATCACTCCAGAGTGGCTTGCATTAGGAAAATGTGATATTCTGTACCTGGAGGAATACTATGAGAAAGTGTGAATATCATAATTCTCTGTTATTGTTTTGCACTTTGCAGGTCAGTTCTGTCAGTAAGTTTAACTTGCAAATTTGTGTTGTGGTTTTAGGCTTCTTTCTTATTTCCTTCCTTTCTGTCTTTCTTCTTTCAAGAAGCACCAAAATAAATTTGGGCAGGATCTTAGCCCTGGGTGGGACTCCTGAGCAGATATTATACCACCCAAACTTCCAGATCGGAGAGGCTTAAACTTGTGTGCTGGATACAATGAAATAAATAATCTCTGAAATAGCCAGCACCCAAGTCATCCAAGGCATTAGTAATCCAAAAGTACCTCCTTGAATGGCAATGTGAAACAAACATCAACTATCACAGTTGTTCTGTGTGATCCCTGTGTGAAATCTAGCAAAGCGATTTGGCAGCTGTATGTAGCACTAACTGGAGCTTCCAAGCGGTGGTCTGATGTAGCCCTAAGCATAGTCCATTTGGGTAATGTAGTTATCACCAGAGAAGTGACAGAGAGAGAGTCAGCACTAGTCAACATCCTATTTGAATAGAAGAGCTCTCAACTTCATGACTGCTTATCAAAACTTCCACCCTTGGCCAGCTATAATCTGTAGCCATCTAAAAACTGTTGAGAACCCAGCAGGCCCCCCTACTGTGCATTTAACTTATACTGTGAGTTTAACAGGATGGCCAAGAATAATATGATTAGTATGCTGAATGTGCAACTGCTGAAGAAGTGGGTTGTACATGTGAACAAAGCTTAGCAGGAAAACTGTACATGGTACATGCATGATGCAGAGCAGATAGAATAGTAGAGTATCCGGTTGTCTTTTATCTACAACTCTAAATCCCACATACCATTAATTTCAGAAAAGGGCTCCAAATGTAAGCAAATTGCTCTGACCCAGATTTTAAACTGGTAAAGGGACTTGAATTCACATGCGACACAATATGGGCCCTCTTGCAAAACATGGTATTTAAATGTGGCTTGCTTAGAGAAGCTTCCAACAACAATCAGCCTTCACCATGTGTCCCAGAAGACAGCAGAGACTTCATTCAACATCTTAGTGATCCTGAGTGGCAGCCTTTGAGAGGGGAAAGTATATCATTACTTTGTAAATTAAACCTGCAGCAGTTGAATTATACTGTAGTTTTACAGAGGTGTTTTATATGCCACAGCCACATTGTAAACTAGATCTTGTTTGCTTGGAGTTATACTAGTAATTTGTAGTCTGTCTCTGACAGACATGTGTGTGTCTCCCTCTAACCATCACATGCCCTAAGCAATTATGCAGAGTTAACAAAACCTAGCTAGAGAAGGCAACTGCGCTTATCTGTCTTGCCCCATGCCAAGTCTTTGCCTTCTACTCTCTGCTGGGAAATAGTAGAAATTCCAGGCATTCTTTGGAAGGGAGAGGGTTAAGTTTAAAGAGAAGGGTATCTTGTCTTTCACCACTACTGGGGTGGAAAGATTTTAACTGTGCTTGCTCCCTAGAGGTGCTTGGCTATGGGTGTGATGATATGGCCTTGGCACGTCCTTGTGAGACAGACTGGATATTAAGGAGCTGTACTGCCAAGGTTCTTTCTTGTCATATGGACAGATTCTGGCACCATAATTCTCAGGACATCAGAAAAAAGCAGTTACATGAGAATTTGAGATTTCATAGGTGGTGTTATGTAAATTGGTCTGTAGCAAAGTTTTTATGTAAAGCGTTGTTTGGCTAAAGGATTGCAGAGCCCTAAGGTTGTCACTGGGTGCTGTACAAGCACAATCTCTTCCCTGAAGAAAGTCATAGTCTAAATGGACAGTATAGGCAAAAGGTGAGAAAGGAAGCAGAGACACGAAGAGAAGTATTATTCAGCCAAGATGGTGTGACAGATGGAGGGAACTAGGAGGAGAACCTAAACTCCTTCAAGCTTACTTTGCTAACAAAACTGAGTACTGTTATTATAGCACTCTTCTTTGCATCCTTACTCTTCCAACTAAATTAACTTTCCTTGCCTCAAGGACTCACACAGTCCCAGTAAAGTCTTCTAGTATATTTTAGCTATTCCAGAGAACTGGAACAAGCAGCACACAAACAAGTTACTGCACACTGACTGATCATATACTCTCTGTATGTGAGGCTTTAGCTCATGACAGTGAAAGGTAACCAGATAAAACAGCATTGTGCCCAGGAGAAAGCCAGCCATACAAGTAGAAGTTGCTTCTGGATTTGCACAGCTACATGTCAATCTGGAGATGCCTACCTTGGGTTTTGGTCTCTGGGTTCCTGGTGCTGTGCACAGATGAGTGTAAGGCTGGACAGTGCTAACACCACATCAGTCTGCCCTAGCTCCATTTTGGATGCAACTTACCTGGACTGTATCTGAGCTGTAGCCAGCTCTCCCATCTCCCATGAAGTCAGAATTGTGTAAGTTGTTCTTGACTGCGTAACTTAAAAAGAGCAACATCTAAATCTGACCTCTGGCCACCTACCCTCAGAACACAGAATGGGCCCTGTTTTTATGAGTCTCCTTGGGATAAAGTGGCAGTAAGAGGAAACAAATGCAGCTTCTTACAGCCCTGTACTCTGCCCTGGCTCCATAGGGTGGTTTTATCAGAACGCTCTTGTGGTTGCCCACTCTAATCTTGCTTGTGTTTTAAACTCCTTGCCAGACTCCTGCCTTGCTAAGAGTTTGAGGGATTGCATTTCTGTAGTGCTTGCACTCGGAAAGCTACAAGATGGAAACAAATATTCCTGCTCCAGAAGATGGTAAACAGGACCAGTTACTTCAACAGTTAGTTACTCTTTGTGTGTTGCCTTGGTAGATTTAAAGACTTACGTGTATCAAATGATGCAATATTAAATTCCTTACAAAAAATAAAATGCCTGTAATCAGATAATAGTTGCTTTGGTGCTAGTGGTAACATGGCATTGAATACCTCTTGGTTTGGCTTCCATAGTTCAGGGGTGAGGGGAACTGGAATGGTGTTTACTGAGCCAATAAACTTCTCACTAAACATAATTCATGGGCTCTAGCTGGCTAATAACCAGGACCTCAATGCTCTAACAGTTGGCCCCATACATTTTAAAACAAAGCTTTATTTGAAGTGAAAACTTAAAGAAAAATAAACTTCAGGATTTAGTGGCCTCTAATATTGTCTGCCTCCACAGGCCACGAGAGATCTCGTAACCAGAGAGTGCATTTTTAAGTATGTCTATTGCAGTCTCCTTGACCAATGCTAGAAGACTGCTTGCTCTAGAGGTTGCCTCAGCATCATTTTTTGTGCTGTTTTTAAGCTTACAGGAATCATACACTTCTTTTAAAAGAAGAACACAGTGCAGGGACTTTTGTCCTATCTGAGTGCCTCAGGCAGTCAGCATTGCTTCAGTTACAAGAATAAGGTGAAGAGCTGAAACAGCTGAAAAGGCTTACTCTCTTAAATGGCATTTAAAAAATTATTTCCATGACTTTTGTTACAGCCCTGGTTTTTCTCAGGAGAGCAGAGATCTTTGTCGGAACAGGCTTATTTAAACACTTGCTAGATTATGTACCAGAATTTCCCTTCCTCTTGTCATGAATGAAGACCTGTGCTTCTGCAGGTTCACTCAAGGAGTGCTCCTCCTCGGAGCACTGCAGAACTTGACATCTGGATTGTTTTCCGATCCCCATGATTTCCCTGTTTAGAAGAGTACTCTTGTGTTCTGTGTTTGTTTAGTTTCTCATGAATGAAATTTAAATTCTTAAAGAATCCCTAGCAGTTCCCAGAGGGGTGTGGGTGAGTGGAGGTTCTGCTCTCTGGTGCGCGTGTAATTTGTACTGGGAGCAAAGCAGTTCATTTTGAAGGACTGTAAATCAGGTAATTTAGATTTCTGCTAATGGTTTTACCTTCTCTGGGAGACCTTGCCACTCTGTGCTTCAGCTTCTTTCTTGGACGGATGAAGGAGCAACGCCTGCCTGCCTCCTGTCAGATGCTTTGAAGTCTGTAGATGAAAGATACCATATGAATGCAAAGTACTTGCCAGTTAATGTCAGCAAGTCATTTTGCTTATACCTTGATGGAAAAAGCTTTATTGTCAGCTTACAATGAATGGATCTGCATATGCACTAGTAGTTCTTTCCTTTTTACTTAAGTTGTTTGGAGAATTATATTGACTACCTCTCAGCGATAGAGGCAGGTTAAATAATAAGTGATAAAAGATTATCAGAGGCAATTTCTTGTCATGCAACACCCACCTTACAGACAACACTTTATATATAATATTTTGAAATGAAAAGAAAATAATGACTGCACCCTGTCACAAGGAGTTCCTGCTAAATACTATCTTATTCTCTGTCTTTCAGGGATTATTTTCTGATGCAGAGCTAAGCCTAGTTCCATCAATGCATAGCGAAATTCTATTATTATGCACTGACTTGATAAGATAACATAATTAGTGTATTGGTCCATTGATGCAGACCTCTACTGTCCAAAACTAACATTAGGTTATTAAATCAATTCTCATATTTGTTACAGTAATAAGTTAAACAACATTATTTAGATATCGCTTGTCTAAACTGAGATAAGTCATTCAACTGTATCTGTGTTTGCTTGTCCACACTCTTCTGCTTTTTAAACCCGGCACAAATTCACTAGGTAGGTGTAGGCTTTGGATTTCCTGGCTTTTATTGTTTGGCGTGGCTACATCTTCCCTGTCAGTTATATGTGTCTTGTCTATGTGGCTCTGCCTCCCTTGCAGCAGATGGGCAGTAAGGAAATGAGGGCTCCAGTGGATAAACGCAGCAGCAGCAGCAGCAGCAGCTGCCTTCAAGAAGGGTATCTGTGAGGCAGGTCACAAGTGCGATAGTGTCTGCGCAGCTAATCTGGGCAGATATCTACAAGCAATTTCTGCTGACACAGATTGGGAGACCTGGAATTGAAGGCTAAACTGGCCCAAAGCCAACGTCAACAGGGAGAAGAATTTTTAGGTAGAAAGGCAGGTCTAAGTTTCCCCAGATTACAGTTGTCTTGGGGAGCTTGGGAGCCTTCTGGCTCCAGAGAAGGAAGAAAGAGGCCTTGCCAAATGTGCATTTCAAGTATGAATGCTACCCCAAGCCCCTGGTTCCCAGACTGATACAGGTGTTTACTGTTCTGCTGCAAGACTTACTCAAAGGCTGTAGGGAATTGGTTTTGTAGGTAAACTTTGTTGTGTTTTGTCTTTTTTAGCTCTAGAGGCACAGATCCTATAGGACAATGGATAATTTAGCCTGATGCTGAGGGACCTCTGTGTCTCGTGAGATCTGTTTTGATTGATTGATTGATTTATTAATGCTGCATTTTGTATGAACCTGGGCTGCAGATCGCAATTCTGCTCTGTGCCCTGGTTTTGTAACATACTTGCATAGGAACATCCTGCTTCTTGCATGTGTGAGGACTTCCAGGGTGAGAGCTGAGCCCTCCTTTGCTTTGTTCCCAAATTCTGCAGTGTAACCCAGAGCTCTTTGAGAATGCAAAGAGCCAAGCTGTGCTGCTGTGTGCTCCTGATGTGCTGCTGGCATGATTGTGCAGGGCCAGATGGAGAGGGAAGGCTATTTAATGGGGCCGTGTGTTATTGAAACTTGCCATCTAACATTCCTTGCTTTCCCCAGTGTGCTCTCCCCCTTCCAGGGTGGAATGCAGTAATTGCCGTACCAGAAAGAAGCCATGATCTGCCTGTCTAGTCTGGCATCCTTTCTCTAAGAGAGGCAAACACCAGATGCTTGAGGAAAAGGTACAAGAACTCCTAAAACAAACAACTATGGAGTAACTTGCCCATAGAGGAAGTTAGTGGTTGGCTTGTGCCCTAAGGCAAGAGTTTCTGGCCTTCACATAAGTGTTCCTTGTAGCTGGGTATTCTCTATCATATATAACATACTTGAATCTAAACTATTCTTGCTGACTCTTTGCCTCCTGAACTGGGGACCAAGGAACTCCACCACCGTACACTGAATTCGAGTGGTCCCCAGTCTTGATCTTTTGGAGGGACAGGGATAACAAGATGTGATACTGCTCCATAGTGTGTTGCTGATATGTTTGCCTGTAGACAATCAGTCACTCTGGCAGCTGTCATTTCACATCTGCTTATTTTATTTGCTGGATTTGACTGTCTGCTGGCTTTTCTTGGTTGCCTGTTGTAAGAGCAGCCCCTGTGTCTTGTGGTAAAGGCATAAACTGTGTTTGCCTGCGTGCTTTTTCTGTAGGGCTGCATTTTGCATACCTGTGTCATCTACTCTTAGTAGAAGGCACTACTACTACTCTTCTATCTCTACCTGTACAGAAATATGTGCTGTACCTGGCTTCGTGCTGTATCTCATGTCTTTCCTATGTTTTAGGCCTGATGAATACATGAGATGTTCCTGGTCTTTCAGTAGCTCTGCTGGGAGAAAATCCTGACAGACTGTGTTCCAGGTGGTATTACCAAATGACTGGATTTACTCTGTTCAGTAAAGTGTGATGTGAGCTCTTCCCTGTTTCTCCCTTCTGCACACAAGAGCAGGCAGGCTGGCTCTGCGAGTGCTCAATCAAAGCCGCCAGTAAGGGACCACTAAACATCTATTGTGAGGCAAGATAACAACTACTATCTAGTTCCTTCCCTGCTGGTGTTCTCCAGTGGCTAAATCTTTCATCACAAGTTGCACATACGAACAGCAAGACCTGCTGCATAGGAACACTGCTGGTAACTGGTGTAAAATAGCCTCCAGCAACTGAAAGCAAGAGGGAGAGAGGCCTGGCTATAAATGAGAAAGACCTCAAGCGACTGTCTCATTCTCTGGTGCTGATGTAGAAGTCAGTATTATGCAGGACCTGTGTTCACCTCAGGGACGAGGAAGGGGAGAGTGCTTTTTTTTAATGACGTATTGCTAATTCTCTCCCAACCAGCCAGCCTGGGATTTCCTTACATTCTGAGGCAGTGCTTTCATCCATCTCCTGTTTGACAATCTTGACTTGTTTGTGAAGTTGGTTTTCCTTCTTGTGGAAGATTGCATTGGAGACAGAGTGTTGTTTATTTAATATCTGTCAGAAAAATTCTATAGTCTTCTTTCCCTTCCTCTCCTGCTCAGAAAGGGGTGGCATGGAGAGTAGCATCTATCTAGGCAGGGGGGAGTGCGTGGAGATCTTCTGGATTCTGTTTAGTAACCACAGCTACCAGACCCCTCTGACTTCAAGCAGTTGTCAGTCTCCCTTGTGCTAGCTGGATTTGGTGGTCTGTGGTTCTGATTTGCCACAGATTCTCCCAGCAATCATAGATAAACTAAAGCAGAGAGGAGAGGCTAAGTCTCTTTTCCTAAACAGCAGCTAGAAATGCCCCATTAGTTGCCATTTCTCCTCTGTGAAATGAGTTTTGCTGAGCCCTTTTGATGAAAAAATGTGTCCGTGCAGCTAGATGAGTTATGCTGTTGTATGGCACTTGATGAAGCTGCAAGAGGCCTGTACTGCATAGGTAAGCTGAAGACATAACTAGGCACTTACAAACAGCTCTACAATCTCGCTTCTAAACCTTGAGATCTATTCTCTCTGTTAGGCGGCTCATGGAAATGGTGGAGGCCAAATCTAGATCCAGGTTCATAAGGAGACTGTTGCACAGATGTGGCTGGGATCTAGGGTCTGTTTTTTCTGTGTGTGAAGTAATGCCGTGGATGTTTCTTAGATGCTGTTGTCTTTTCCCATTTTCTATGATATCAGTGTCCTTTTTCCTTCTGATTTTTAAACAACACATATATTGTGGTAGATTGAAACAAAAGGCAAATGCAGAGCCAGAGGTAGATTTTTTAATGCAGCTTGAGATTTGTAGGCATGGATAATAATAAAAAAAAAGAATTTATAATTTTGTTGATCTCATTTTTAAGGGGGGGTTGAGTATGAGGGTTGAGAATGAATGTTCTTTAGCACAGAAGTGGGGAGACTTCCTATACCACATTCGACTCCAGCCTGGCATGTAACTTCATCGTTTATTCAACCCACTAACCCCTGCGAGGGCATTCTTAGAATTAAAATGCTCTTACTACAGTAAAAGATAAACCAAATTAAAGTTCCTTTGAATACTGAATAAATGTGTCTGTACACAGGTATAATGTGGTTTAGCTAAATTACTTTAAATTCACAACTTTAGTTAATCTGAATTAAGTTTCCCAAGTCCTGTGTGTAAAGACCTCTTTATTTAGAAAGAGCTGCTGTTGTGGAAGGAGCAGTGGACTCAGCCCTGTCCTGAGGCATTCTGGCATGCAGCTAGCTTTTTCAGAGAGTTTCTGGCCATTAGCAAATTGTCTACCACATCCTTTTCTTCTCCTCTCAGAACGCCTCTGTGCCACCTCCTAATATTGAGGTTTCTGAGCCATTAGTCTGAGTAACTTGCTCTGGTTTTTATTTGCTCTGCAGCTGAGGAAACAGTATTTCAGCAACTTGCATCATTTCAGAACAGGGAATGTTAAACCCATCCGAAAACAAGCCATGAACATAACTTTCATTTGAAAGGCCTGTCAAATGATGTTTACTGCCCAGGCCAGGTACAGAGCAGGAAGCAGAATGTGGGATCTGCAAAGGTTTGTGCAGTAAAACTTGACTTGTATGCATATAGATGGGAAAGCCAAACTGTCTTTTAGGGTTGGAACTTGAGCTCAGAGATTCACTCCTGGAAATATGTGCTTTTCTGCTTGGAAATGATCTCGTGGTCATGTTATACTTTTCTTATGAAAGCAGAAACGGGTCAATATACCCATTTAGGACAAACACGGCATAATGAAACCTGCTGCCTGACAGATGCAGGGAGTGCCGGACCATGTGAATTTGACTCTGGTTTCACCCAGTTCAGTTCATTGGACTGTTTTCCAACTCTTGCCCTAGTGGGAAATTGTTCATAGCACCACTGCACTGTCTCATGGGTTTTGCTATGAGATCAGCTGGGGGGATCAGCTGGCTTCCTCCAAAATTTTTCAATTGGAATTTCCAGTAGGTTGATGATGGAAATTATGAATATTAGGTATGAGATAACAGAGCAAAAATTAGCTTATTTGAGTTTGGAATACACAGGGGAGGTGTTTTTCTATGGGTCAGCTGATGAATTAGTGTTTCTTCCACCTGGCAAAGTCATGCCTGACATGCTGAAGTCTCCGGAAGCCCTGAAAGCATCATGCACTGTGCGTGTGTATTATAAATAAACTTTGAAAAACATAATTTAAAATCACCTCTGGCAAAGCACATGCTTAACTGAAACTCGCCTGGTGAAGGTTGACTCAGGGGTGTAGGAAGGAGATGAGGAAAGAGCAAGTGGGAGGCAATAAATGGAACCTGCTGTCAGAGAAAAGCCACTTGTTTGTAATTTTCAGGCTGTCCAAGCCCTTGGCATGTCAGCTTTGGGAGATCCCTAGTGACTTTCTGGATGTTTGCCCTTGGCATGCATGTTTGTGTGTGAACTGAGAATTCAAGTATTAACAAAGCTGCATGAACAGGTTTAGTTAAGCTGCTAGAAAAGGATCGGATGTCTTGGAATGAAGGTTGATCCTCCAGTTCTAGGTATCCAAAAAGCTCCTACTGACAGTCTCCAATCAATCAGACAGAATAATTTCAACAAGTCCTTTTAATGAATTTTCATACGTCCAACCCACAACTTAGATTGCTGCATGCCTTTATTTCAAATAAACAATACTTCTGATCAGCACAGAACCAGAGGCTGTTTGGAGACATGGAACTCTCTTATGGTAAATTCGCCTGACAGTTTCTGTGTAGGTATATAATCTGCACTGCTGCTGTCTCAAAGCAGGGCTGATGTACTTGCTTGTTTTTCAAAGGTATATGAAAACATGATGCATCTTTGAGCAGGAAACGAAAGTCTTCTACACCAAGGCCTCTTTAGATTGGCCACTAAGGAGTTAAACGCATTGCCCAGTTCTGACGAAGCCTGTTCCAAGGAAGGCATGGACTGGAATAAGGTTTTGCTGCACACACATGCTGATGTGCTTGCAGCAAAGATTGCAGGCTTATCAGTAAAGATAAACATGCAAAGGCTTCCAAAACTGTGTGTCCCTGCCACTTGTTTGGGATCCT
Source organism: Psittacus erithacus (assembly GCA_009867235.2). Lineage (NCBI taxonomy): Eukaryota > Metazoa > Chordata > Aves > Psittaciformes > Psittacidae > Psittacus > Psittacus erithacus. Next base: position 114,843 of record WYDI02023223.1, read on the forward strand.
TTTCCAGAGACCAAGAGAACATACAAGATCTTCTCCAAGATAGATGCTACTTCCAGGACGGCTGCCAGCAGACTTTGTCAAAACAGAGACCATGTATTGCTGCGTGGTTTGGTACAGGTACAGGAGGTATTAGTTTACCTAATTCAAAATAGGACTTGAGACCTTGCAGGATCATGGGAGGCTGGCTCTCTCCACTCAATCATGAGTCTTCTGCAGTGTGTCCAAATGCTGGACAATGCTGGATTTTGTTGCCCTCACTTAGTTACTTGCCACAGCTAATTTCTGCCTGTGGCTTTCTGCTGCCAGGCAATCTCCAGGCTTTACTACCCATTTGTCTGCCATTTCCCACAAATATTTTGAGTATTATTTTATTTTAATGCTGGTGATGAGAGGGGGAGAAGGGAGATAATATTTCTTTAAATGAATGGAATAAAAATGTACCAGATCAGCTGCAGAATTTCTGGGCACAGAAAAGACCTTTTGAGTTGCCTGCAAAAACAGTCACAAGGGTAACATTAGGTATAATTATGGTGTAGCCTTGTAAATAATACATTTTTCTTTATTTCCCTCTCTTCTTGCTTCTGTCACCAAACACTGCAAAGCAAGAGATGCAGAAATCAAGCACCTGGCTTCTTGAGGTCAAATTCCAAAAGCCTGCAATGAAAAATGCAGAAATCATTCCAGATGGGTGAGGACTGGCACTTTCTTTCTATTCAGGAAAGTCTGTGCCATTCTGAAATCTCAGCCTGAGTCCCTCTGTTTTGCCACCGAGCCTGATTGACACCTACATGTGTGTGGCCCTTTTACACAGGGGGCCACAGGGGTGGACTTAAGTTTGAAAATCCGGACATTTTTGGACTGTGACACCAGTTGGTATGGTGTTTCAGTCTGTATTCTAGTTTTCTTTTAATTCTATATATTGTTTTAAATGGGAGTGAGGCAACAAGAATCAGAGAGAAATTTATGAGAACAATTTCAAAGTTACTCTCAGTGGAGTGAGTTTTTGAATGTGAAAAGGGAGACTTGTTCCATTTCAGAAATTCTCTTAAACTTGCAGAGTGATAGATAAAGCTAGTTCTGAGCATGTGAAAATGTGGGCTCCATGTGCTAAAGCTATTTGAAAAGAGGTGTGAGTGAAGGGGCTGAGGTTGGTGTGAACGTCAGACTTCCTGCCTTCTGCACTTTCTGTGTCGCAGCTGTAGCACGTTCATAGTGTGGCACTTCTTTTAAAAGGGACTCTGAACTAACCCAGCCTTTCAGGAAAAGACTAGCTGCAGCCAGAAATTCAGGCCCATCGCAGGATGACAAGAGGAAGAGCTTTGTTACTAGCTTGTGTTTGATCTTAGCTGCTTTTTTTTCTGCTCTCAGTAGCATGCTAATGATACCTGTGGGAGGTGAAAAATGGGTGAATGCCTGCTAGGGTGCGGACAAGTTTGCAGTTTAGTTCTTGTCCTCTTCTTCCCCTCTGGTAAAAATTTTGGGGGCTGTCCCAGATACATAAAAAGGAACTTTTTCATAGAATAATTTCTGTCTGACATCTGCTGAGGACTCTGAATCAGAAAGGCAGTAACAGTTGACTCAGTTTGTTTTGTCTCCTCTCCCCCTTTCTGTATTTAAAATTACGAGTATTTATGGGAAGTGACTGGCTTGAAAGCCTAGGACAAGTCTGAGCTGCCCATAAGCTGTTCCTTTGCTACAGTTCAGTTTTGCCTTGTTTATTTTGAAGTTTAAAGCTGAAATGCCAAGTGCATCCTGAATTCCCATTCTGTTTCAAATGCCAGAGTTGCCAGTTTCACATTGCTTACATGTGATTCTCTACATATCACCCCACTCTCGCTATCAGAGAATCCAGCTGGGTGGGTAAGCTGCACTCTGGGTCAGAAGCACAGGGTGATGTTGAAACAGAAGGGTGCCAAACGTTGAGGCAAATATGCCCCAGTTTCTGCTGCTGCCCAGGGAGAGGGTCTGCAGGTCTGTGATAAGGAATGGAAAGAGACCAAAAGGGATGGGTGGGCCCCCAAAGGCGGCGATCTGGATGCCAAAATATCTTGCTGCAGCCTTGCAAGGAGCAGCATGCATGTGCTTCAGAGGGAGGGCTAGCTGTGGTTTGTGGTTTAGGGAGTTGACACAAATAGGCTCAGGACCCTTTTCTGTGGTCCTGCAAAGCAGTGTCCTGTGTGGGGAACCAGGGCCTGTCCTCCTTGGTGTAAACCTTCCTGGCTCAGCAGGTTTGAGGCAGTGCTCAGCACAAGCAGTCATGGCTGTCCGTCAGAAAGGCTTCTAGATTAAGAAGTAGGGTTTAGCATCCTACATAGCTTATGCTATGTTAAGAGTTAGATGAGGATGGACATATCTGTAGTTAAACACTTGGGTTTGGTTTCTGTTTTTAAACTACTGTTTTATGTAAGTACTGTGGCAAGCAACCTGTGACAATGATTCTGTGGCCAAGAACTTCATGGGGTTGGCTATTTTTTCCTTCAGTAAATGAACTGTGTAACTTTTTTGTGGACAAAAAATACAGACCAGCATGTTGACCTTCACTGCTGATCAAACTTCATTTGCACCAAGATATAACTGATAGCGGGTCTTACCTGGATTTACTTTCTCCCAGCACACGTAGATGGTCACTCGGAGGAGAAGTGAAGTACTTCAATATATATAGCACAAATGCCTGGATGGAATAAGAAGAAACAAAGTGTGTCAGAGGGGAGAGAGCACTGCAAATCTTTCAAATTCAATAAGAAAACATTTCTATAGGTCAAGTGTTTCATTCTGCATGACAGGCTGATGCTGCACCTGATAAAAGTCACCCAGATGGAGAGAGATTGCTAGCTAATACTAAACCACCAGCATGCCTATTGACCTGTACTGTGCTCCTGGTACCTGGCAAAGCACTGGTTACGCTAATCTCCTGGTCTGCTTCCCTTCCAATTGAGAGTTCTTCTACAGGGATGGCCAGAGGGAATCTTAGTGATACTACAAAGAAGCCTGTTTGCTTAAGACGGTATATGTACATCTTCTAACAATCTGGTTGTGTACCTCCTTTGTGGGAGGATCCCTGACCTTATACAGAGAGGGACAAGTGCTAATTAACTTAATTCTGGGAACAGGAGGTGGTATGACCTTTTGCAAAGTGATTCATTTGGGCTGCAGTTTACGGAGAGGTATTTGCTAGGACTGGTGCCTGGGTTTGCTATAAAAACATTATCCATAGAAAGGGGTAAAAGTCCCTGGTGTGGCTGGGGGAAGAAATTCACCTCCCATCCCTCTGGTTTGGGATCGTGGTTCCTTGCCTAAAAATTGTTGGCACTGTGGCCACATTTATGTTATTTAGTATCAAAACACAGTTATGTTTTCTGTCTCATCTTTTAGCACTGAACACAGCAAGTAGATCCAAGTTAATCAGACCGTTGTTTTGGCCACAACTCATGTTGTGAACATTCCATCTTTCATTGGCACCCCAGGAGGAGATTAATTTCTGGGTCTTTTTTTTCCTAGCTGTCAAGATGCTGTCTGTCCTGAGCATCTTCCAGACTCCTCCCTCTTTTGCCAAAGAAGTGGTTAGGATTCTTAATGCCATCTCTTTGCTGTACTCCCTTTGTGCAGCTCAGGGACACAATTACAACCGCCCTGAGTGTGCCTATGCCATTTGAGTTTTGTTCTTGCTTCCAACACTGAGCAATCAGCCCCAGTTGCCCCAGTATAGACAAAACCAGAGGCAGCTCCAGCACTGCCTTAGCAGCAACTGCATAGAGCAGAGCTTATGGAGACATGCCTGAGGTGAGCAGGACGGAGGGCCATCAGTGTGACTGTTGAGGAAATGAAGTGCAGCCCCCATGAAGGAAGCAAGTCACTGAAAATGGCCTGGCTGGCCACGTGTCAGGCTCACAAAGCATCTAGAAAGCCTTGTCCCCTGAGAAGTGGGCAGAAAGCTGGCCATGGGGTCTTACAGCTTGAGAGAGGTAAGAAGGCAGCTGATGAGCCTGAATTTTCCTCAGGGAAAGAAAGACCTTTGGTCCCTGCTCCCTGTTGTCTTCTAATGTTTTGGGTTTTTCAAGAAACAACAAAGCAACTCTTCCTCATTCCCTGCTGCCACCCCCAACAGCAAAAACCCACAGTTTTACTGGACCCTTAGAGAAACAAATGTAAGCACCTCCTTGGAAAACACTCCAGAGGCCTGCGGCCATCCCGCATTCCAGAGGAGGCTGCAAGCCTGCTCCCCAGCGTGCCTGCCCAGCAGGGCAGCAGGCTCCATGCTGCAATGCTGCCCAGCCCACTGCACCAATGCACCCAGCCAGAGCCCAGGCAGGGGCTCTGAGCAATCCCGAGCCTGTCCTTAGCTGTATTTTGTGCTGCTCCTGCTTGGGCGGTGACTGCTCAGGAGAGCAGAAGCAGCATCTTTGCCATGTGGCACTTTCTGCCATATTCATTCCAAGGACAGCTCCATGTCTGAAGTGTTGCCAGACTGATCTATGAACACTGTGAAGCAAACAGCTGCCACGTCCTCATCCTGCTTCTTGTCACGGCATCGCCAGCAGAGCAGGAAGTTTTTCGGTAATGTAACTAGGTAAGGGGTATTTGTTTAGATGAAAATGATGGTAAAATCCCTATTTCCCAGTTGGTTTGACCCCTATTTACAAAGCTCTGGTAATGCATGTATGTAGAAGAAGTATCTACATGAGTGAAAATGTGCTCTGCTAATATTAAAAGGTACACTGTGGAATTTTGCCTAAGGATAAAATGTAATTTTAATTGAAAGCTGCTGTAACTTGATAGGGAATATCCACAACAGTCTTAAGGATCTACTTTAAACTATAGTTAAACACAGAGCCAACTCCCACCACTCTGTCTCTTAGAGCTACATGTCCTCTTTGATCCATCCATGGTGCTTACGATTCCTAAGAGGCAGTAGTCAGCTCATTAATATTTATATGATACCTTCCATCTGAAGACGTGTGCTTGGCAATTATTAATTAAAGCAATTCACAAACCCCTAAAATTTAGCTCCATTTTATAGCTTACAAAACAGACCCAGAAAGTTTGTGTGTCCTTGCATGAGACAGAATGAGCTCAGGAATGTGGAAGCTTGCCTGCATGGACTCCTGTTATGCCGTATTTCTTTATCTTTCCTTCGCCAGTAACTTTTGAAAAGGGAGTACAGGTTTCCTTTGGCAATGAGACGCGCTGTGAGCCTAGGCAGTATTGAGAAGGTGAGTGAAGGGAACCTTCTCTTTCACTGTGGTTCTTCACACAGCACTTACTTGCTTTTCAGAAAGCTTCTTTAAAAATACAACCTGGAAACAGCTTGTCAGCCCTGCAGAAAAGACCCTGAACAAGCCTTTACTTGAATGTGTTAAACCCTCCCCTAGCAGGCTGTATTTTAGTTCCTGTGTAAGAGCAGGCAAAAGGGATGGTGGGTTATAATCTGTGCCAGACGTGGGCTCTCTTCTCTCAGCCCTTCCTGGTGCATATGGAATGAAGGAGCTCGGCTCAGTGTGAGACTGATAACGGGAGGGAGGGCTTGCCGTTCGATTAGCACCGTTCACTGTAAACACCTAAGTTGCACAAGTGGCTCAAACTTTGATCTTTTTGTTATGGAAAAGAAATCTGAGACTGTGAAACCTACCCTCAGTCACAAACAAGGAGGTGAACATTACTCAAACCCAGCTGTGGAAATGTAAATAGAGTTAAATGTGATCAAAATGGAAACCCCTCCCCACACACTTCTTTCCTCCCCATCCCTTGCTCCCTGGCATACGTAGAGTTTTTTACTAGGGGCTCCTATTCTGACTTGCCTAGCTCTGTTTGTAAGCACAGGCCCCCAGTCCCACACCTGAAACGCCCAAATCCAAATGCTCCCCAGTGCTGTCTGGGATAAGGTTTAAGCCACAGGTGCAATTAAGCTTTTAAGTGGTAAGCCTATTTGGTTAGGGGCACACCTAGAGCCTGCAACAAGCTGAGAGAAAAACGATCAGTCTTTCAAACTGACAGGCGGTACCTGAAATACTGCTGGAAGGGTTAAGGAGAAGCTATGACATTCGTAATTCTCCTGGTATTTATTGTAACAACCCTCTGAATAAGTTCTCTGTGGATGCATCTGGCTGTCCTCGTGAGGTGGGATTCAGATTTTAATTACAAATCTGGTGATAGATTATCAAAATGATGGTGTTGGTAAGGCCCTGGGCATGCTTTTCCTAGTCCTTTCTTCTTTTCCCCTTACCCCCTCCTTCCCAAATTTGCCTGAGCAAACACTGGAGCAAAAGGAGAAGTTTCACAAGAGTGTAGGCTGTTAGCCTGTGGTCTCTTTGCCTATTGGCATCTGGAGCTTTGATTAGATTTTTAGAGGAAAAATGACATAGGAGATTTTTCAGTAAGAGGCTGGTGAATATTTTAAGATGCAAATGTTCATAAGCATTCAATGAGCATATGAAAAATGCTGGAGGTGAGACCTGAGCGATTCCTCGACACTCTGATTTCTTTGCAGTGTGTCATAGCTTTGCTTTTATAATCATTAGAACAGCATCAGACCTTTTGCTTTGCATAGCCTTGAGTTCTTGGGCAAGGATTTAAAAGTGGAGCATTAAGATGTGTTAGTGAACATGTCCTAATTAGTCTTTACCTTGGCTACCACATGCTCAGAACCTGTGAGCCTTACCTACACTATGCCTCTAAAACACCTTCAACAATATAGCATTTTATCCTAGTCTAGACAAAGTCTTAAGGGTTATGTTGTCTAGTCAACTACTCACTTCTTTTAGTGGGAAAACTGCTTTCCTTTAGGTTTGTTTCTCTGCCTGCTTTTTCCTCCTTTCTGTCTCTTTTCTCCTTCCCTCTGCATACCTTCCCTGCAGCAACTCCTGTTCCATCTGCTGTAAAGTAAGCATTAACTATTTAATTGCTGATTAGGAAAATCTCATCATGTGGGCTTTGGAATGATACGGGAATGGTAATAGAGGAGTGGGAGGCAGAGGAAGGAGATGGGCAAGTTCCTGGTTCTCTGTCACAGGCTGAACTGGAGAACATTAGTCATTCTTGACGCCATGAGGGTGTTTAATGTCTCTCCAATCTAATGGGTAGAATGGGATTTGGATGTAACTGAGTCCTAGTCATCTTTTGCTGCTGAACTTGCTATTTGACCTTGAGGGAGCTAGACCTGGCCTTTCATCCCTTAAGTTGATAGAAAGCAAGTACTGCAGCTAAGTGCTTTGAGACTCTTGAATGCAGAAAACATACTCATGCAAAGGACTAGTTGCTTTTCCTGTCTAATAAAATACTGTGGGCTTTTGGAATTCTTCTTTATGTTTCTGCACTAGGTTGCACAGAGTGAGATGAGCAGCTGGAGGAGATCTGCAGTTCTCCAAGCAGCGAAAGCCCTTTTAGCTCCATGTTCCCTAGCAGCCATATGGGGGCTTTTACCCAGCAGACTTGCTTCCTAGTGTGATGCGAATTCAGTTGGTGGCCCCCTTCTCTCCCCCTAGCATCAGCTATTCTAAGCATTCTCGCATTATCAGCATTTCAGCTCCTCTTTGCACTTGCAGCACCTAGTTGCCACAGTCATATATAGCCTGTAGTATAATACTTGTAAATACGGAAGACTTCCAGGGGCCAGTGGGCAATACGGGGAGAGAAGGTGTGCAGGTGGACTCTGCAACCCACATAGTCTCTGCCCCAAGAATTTTTCATGGCTACTCATAATGGATAGTTTCTCAGTTGGTTTTGCAGTACCCTGACAGCAGAGTTGGGAATTGGAGCTTTTCCTTTCTGTTGCAAAAGAGAAAGGACTGAAATATTTTGATAATTGCAGAACTAATGAAATTGCTATTGTAAAAGACAAGAAAAGGGTTTTCTTAGCAGTTAGGAAGGAAAAGCATTTTAGTCAGGCTGAAACTATCTTCTCATTTGTATGGGAAGTTTATTGTTAGCAGATGTTTAATTTCCGTAAGCAATTAATAGTTGGAAGGCTTACAAATTATTTATGTACATATTTAAAGAACCCTTGTATTGCGCTTCAGTCAGAGAGTAAGCACTGTCTGACCCACTTACTAAAGTAAGTGGGGTCTCCTCAAAGACCCCACAAAGACCATGACTGGCATTCTTGGTACTTCCAAAGAACAGATGGGTCTACATGTAGGGGAGCACAGGGGAGAGGGAAAGTGTATATGTGAGCAGGGAACAGGAATAAAAGATAACCTTTGAGGAAGGGGACAGAAAATGACAGTCAGTATACCTGGGCTGTCTGCCTTCATCACAAACAATGCCCACCTCAAAAAATAACCCAGTTCCTTTCAGAAAACATCCCTGCAGATCACGTGGCAGCTGGCAAAGGTGGCTAGCCCTTTTACCAAAGACAGCTTGGACTCCTGAAACAAAGCAGACTGGGTTGAAATTCTAGGCATTAAAATACTAAAGCAGCTGCCTCCCTGACATCTTGGGTTGGACTGTGATTTCAGTTTCGCTTCTGCTGCATCTTTGGTAATGTCATTGGTACGGTGTAACTGAAATGAGAACTGGATCTGCTAATCTTTGACATTGGGTCACCCACTGGTAATCCATTTGTTATCTCTGTTACATTTGTGCGAGCACACCCACCCACTCCCTTTAGACAGCAGTAATTTGGCCTATTTTATGTCTGATGGTCACTTGAAAGTGTACCTCTTGCCTGTCAGCAGCTGTAGTTGTTCTGCTAAGTGACTATCTGAAGTGAGACTTCCTTGTGCAAATGTGTATTTTAGACACTGCCACCAGAAATCCAGTGGTTCCCTCTCTCCCTACCCCTCCTGTCCCCTTCAGCTGTTTAGATTTCAGGACACATGGCTTAAATGGACGTATGCTTGGAGTTTGCAAAAATGGCTTGGATGACAGGAGAAATTGGATCACACAATGAGAGTTCAGAACCCAGCCACCAATTGGTACAACAGGAGTCTGCAGCTCTGTTGTGCTCTTCGTTGTCTCGGCATAACATCTAGCACTGTGTGTTTCTCACGTCCCCCTCTGAAAATGGTAATGCAATTGAAATGAGCAGGCGGAGGAATGTCACCACCTCCCTTTGAGCGGCTGGGCTGTCAGCCTCTGCTCTCTGTGGTACCCCCAAGGGCTGTGGGTATCAGGGTGGAGAAGGGCCTGCACACCTTATTGTGCCTCCTTGCTTACGCTGGAGAATCTCCAGCTTATCCTGCCAGTGCAGTGACTGCTTGTGGAGGAGGGGGAGAGGTTGTGTTGCAACCTCTGAGAAAATTAGTTGTCTCTATTTTATCTTTTGCAGCTGCAGCACTTTTTTTCCCCCTCATCACACACAATCTCTCCCCCCGCAACGTGAGTGGTATGTCTGAACCATATCCTTCAAAACCAGTTTTCTAAGCAGATTAGATGGGGAGCAGAGACAGCTATGCAATCGGGCAAAAATGTGCACTCAAGCCTTCATTTCGTGCAGTGGCCGGAGCAGTAAGTGCCTACCACCTGGTTGGGGTTTTTTTTCTTCATTCTCTCCCTTTCCTGTTATTCTGCAGCTCTGTGGTCTGTTACTGTTGTAGACTGAAACAAAATGCTCATTCTGGTGCTTAATTATATCAAAAATAGGGAGAGGAAGGAAGTTGCGTTCCTAATACTCATTAACATGAAATATAAAGCATGCTCTCTGGCTGGCATGCTTCACCATGTGAAGTGACATTTGCTCCCTATAAGTGTATTGAAGGGTAATTTGGGGATTACCCTTAGGTCCTCTAACACCAGTCCTCCCCCAGCCAGTCTGGAAAACCAGTGTAGATGTTTGCTGGTCCTCTGAATTCATTGTACCTTCCCGGACTGCCCCTGCATGTGAATTTGGTCTCTTGCTGCCACGTATCTTTCAGTGCTCCCCATCAGCCTTGTTGCATGCTAGGAATCTGACAATAATGGTCTTCACCTGCTTTGAGATATCATGAGAACTCTTTAAGCACTGGTATTTGTTTCATGTCTTGTCTCCTATAGGACAACGAGCTGAATTTAGGATTAAGCTCTGCAGACAAGTTTGGAAACCTTAGGGCTTGTTCAGTGTGGGTGGAAAAAGGGGCTCAGTTAGTGGGCTGAGTGGCAGACCTGAGGAAAAGAGTTAAGTAAGCTTTGGCTTCCTTCCAGGAGAGGAAATGCAGTGAAGTGTCCCAGGAGCCATTTGTTGCTCTTCTGGAGGAGAGGAAGGAACCCAGAGCAAGGCGATCCAGAAATGCTTCTTAAGTGAGTCTGCAGAAACATGATGGATAAGAGAAGGAGGGAGAGAACTTGCATGATAAAATGAGAAAAGAGAAGTTGGGCAATAAGGTTTGGAGGAAGAAGAGAGAAAGGAGAGAAAATAAACCTTTATTTCCCATATAAGGCATAGAGAAGGAAAGGAAAGAGAAACTAACCTTAAGACTTTTATATGCTTTATGGGGTAAGGAAGATGCTTTTAGAAGTCCAGACAAATAAAGTTATATTTGAAATATTGATATAAAACTGTGCTTTAACATGTTGGCACAATGCACTTGATTATCTTTTGCTGATCCCTTAAAAGTAAAGAATTACTTTGAGAAGAGAAGAAAGTCACAAACAAAAGAAAGACTCAATCTTACTGGCATAAAGGGGGTGAGAAAGTGGGTGGAAAGTTGGTTGGATGTGTCAACCACAAAAGTGGTGAGATACGATCACAGAGAATCCGGGGTTTAAAACACAAGGAAATCATGCAGAGATACTTTTCACGCTGACTTCTAAATAGCATCTTTGGGTGTGCAGCACTGCCAAATTTACCCTTGTTACAGGGGCAACTTACAGTAAGTTCCCACCAAAGTCATACGCCATCTGTTTGAATAACTTAAAAGAAAGGTTCGTCTCCTTATTCCCCTTCTATTAGATGTGACAGATTAATGTCTTTGAGGGCAGATCACTGTTAGGCTAAATCTCTTTCTGGTTATGATTCCTTATAACTATAAAACAGTCACAAGGTTATGGGGTTTAAAAAGAGAGGTTTATTGCAGTTTCCAGCACTGGAACTACAGGCTAAGTGTCTCTCCTTTTTCTTTTTTTTCTATGGTAAATCAAAACCATACATGCACTCTACCTTCTCTCAGATACACAGAGCTAGGGGTAAGAACACGCAGTACAAGAGAACAGAGTCCACAGGAAAGCTACTAAAATAATGTTCTGTGAATACATACTAATCCTCACACTGAGTCCTCTACACTTGAGCAAGAGCTGCTTGTTAAGCACAAGTTGGTGGCATCCCTAACAGCTGGGGCAGAGCTTGGTGCCTTCAGCAGCTCCACCAGCACTTGTTTCTTCCCAGCTATCATAAAGACCATGCCCATGCCTCAGCCAGAAGCAGCAAGGGATCAACCATCCAGACATATGTTGCAGAATTTCTAGTTCAATACTTGTCAGGCTCTCCCTACACTAGATGTTATCCTCAGTTGATGAACTCAATCCTACAGTTGCTGGGTCACGCCAGGAAGCAGAGGGGTGCTGATGTTGCTGTGTTTTAATTTTCCTGTTAGGGGAAATGTCTGTAAGAGTGAGCTTTGTTCACTGTTATTTCTGTGACAGTTTGTAAGTGCTGCTGTGGTCAGTAGGAGACTGATGTGAGTTTTTCTTTGAAGAGGCTTTTTCAGGGAAAAATTGAATTTCTATAAAATTGAAAATTCCCCTCCCCCCAGCAAAGCCCAGTTCTAGATTTCTGATCACCTGTAAAAGTAGTAAATAGCTTTTTACCAGAAGTTTTACATTGACCTATCTATACTAACTGTATGGGAATGCTTTGCTTTGCTTTACTTGGCTTCACCCAGAATTGGTTCAAAACATAGTGCTGGATTCCAGGTAGTCCTCAGCTGCTCAGAGAGCTGTTGTCTGATGTATCCATCCCCTTCTGCTGGGCTCCAAGGGCCTTAGTATTCCCCTGTGGTGTTAACACCTCTCCTGGAGACTATGCTGTGCCATGGACACCTTGGTGTGTGCTATGGGAACTGCTTCCCAGCCAGGGAGTCTGACCCAGAAGAGAGACCAGGGTTATAAGGCTGCAACAGTGCAGTGTCTGAGGCAGTGCAAGGTTGTGGGAATAATACAGTTCAAGAGTGTACTGACTCAGAACAAAATTTCTCAGGTCAGGTCACCAAACCAAAATGAACCAATCTTGGTTTCAGTGATGTGAAAATATTCCATTTCAGATGACACAGTATGCACTGGTGTTCGTAAATGGGTGCTGGGGTTGGTTGGGGTTTTCTTTGAACTTGTGAACTTCTGCAGCAAGTCTCTAATCCCAGTTTTTCTCCCCAAATTGGGATGAGAACACACACTGAAATACTGGAATTTCTTCCTTTCTGGGGAGGAGGCAGCTGATGAGTATGAGCAACCAGTTTTGGGGTTAAGACAGCTGCCTCCAAAGTCCTGTACAGTGGAGCTGAGCAGGTGATGGTGGAGCAGATAGGTGATGGAGGGAAGGCAAACACACAGGCAGAAGGAGGGGAGTAGGAGACTGGAATGAGAAGCAGCAATGAGGGCTAGAACAGAGGAGTAAGGGGAGCAGAAGTTTTTGCTTGGCCCCCTGAGCTGTAGGAACGGAGCTGCATTTTTGTGCTGTGTGCTGTATTTTGTGCTGTTGGCTGTGCCTAGCTCAGCACCTTCTGCTTTGCTGAGTGACCGGCAGACGTGCTGGTGTTGCTGGTGCAGCTGGTGCTGCACTGAGAGCTCCTGCCAGAGTGAGCTTGGAGCACTTCATGGGGACAGCAAGAGCTGCATGAGGTGGAGCTGGAGCTTCACACCAGCACACAACCAGGCAGGGCTGTGTGGTTTCGCTTCTGCTCACTGAGCAATTGAGTCCTTACGTGCTGATCGAGCAGCTGGTGAATGCAGGACCTTTTGGTCCTCCTTTGAGCATGTCTCAGTTCTTACCTGGGTGCTGAGCCGGGCACTGCAACCCTTGCAAGCAGAGAATCTCTCTGCCACTAAGTTTTTCTCTACAAAGCAGAAGGAACAAGAACAACTCTTTTCTGGTGTGGCTGGGAAGGGGCACTAGTGACTGTTCCAACACACTGCGGAGTGTTTATTATGCTGATGCTTTTATTATTTAACAAGTTTCTTAACTTTTTAAAGATACCAAATTGATACACTCCATCCATCAGCAATGCCCTCCAGGAATGAGTAGCTAATTAGAGAGCAGGACTTCTGAAAAGACAAACCCGGGTTATGCACAGAACAGGTTTCTCCAGTATTTATTGCCTACATTACTGGCCAAGCTTCCTTGTAAGTAACAGTCAAATAATCGGCCCGGGTCCTTTTGTGAATGGTTTGAGTCTGTGTGGTCCTCCTTTGTTAGAGCAGCTCATGGCTTCTGAAAGCTCCTGCACCCCCTGTTCTGAGCAGTAGAGCCTGGTGGCACCAGCTGCTTCTGCCTGGAACAAACATTTGCATGTGACATTAAAAAAAAAGCCAATTTCAAAATGTATTTGTTTTTCCTGATCCTTTCACTTCTCAGCTCTTCTTAGAACTCAGGAAATATTTGGAAGATTAATATATTTAGCTTTTGCTACAAGCATCTTTTGAACAAGTAAAGCTTGAAGAAGAAAGAGAAATCTTTCCTTCAGAAATAAAACAGCAGCCAGTGTTTGGAAATATTTTAACAATAGACCATATGGGAGTCCCAAACTATTAAGCTTTATTATTCAGAAGGCGGAAAATGTGGTTTGATATTCAATTGATATACAGCATAAATGAGAGCCGCAAACTCGGCTCCCTTGAGCTGGGATTCAGATGTTCTCTTGAATACAATAACTAACACTTTGGCCTAGTTCCACAGAACGCATCCAGCCTGCTGATCACAAGCCAAGGAAATGTGGGCTTTTTTTTGCCTTCCCCTCTCTTCTCCAGAGTACTTTCCTCTCCTGCCAGCATGAGCTTTTGGCCTGAATGTAAATCTCCTGACATTAGATGCATATAGAAGATGAGGAGCATGCTGATAGCACGGAGCAGGAGAGCTCTGTGTGTGTGCATGTGTATTTGTTTCTCTTCTGCTTTAACAGTAAGGTTTTCCCTTCTTGATGCACTGTCAGGGGATTCCATTGGTCATCCTAGGTGGGAGGGAGCTGCTTTGTTCCTGTTTCACTTTTTGTTTCTTGGTGCTGTGGGAGCAGGTGAACATCTTTTGGGGTTACTGTGAAGTGGTGCCAGAGACAATGAGCGCGTGGAATTTGGAGAGAGAGACTGGAAGTGGTTTCAGTTTCTTTTTTTCCTTTGCCTGACTTGACTTGTGTATATTTATAATTGCCCTTTCCCCTTTCTATCATGTCTCTATTAATGTCCTCTCCAATGAGGAAAACAACCCATAAAAGTTGCTTATAAAATACTACATACATGGACTAAGACTGCCTATATGCAAAGGGAGACCGATAGTTACACAGGTACTGCAATCAAGTAATGGCAGGCTGGATCGCCTGCTATTTTTGACATAGGATCCCTGATTCATTCTGTGTACAGGATGGACCAGCTTTGTCAGTGTGAATGTGGGAGGTGTGGTATGAACAAGGAGTTGCAGGGACAACAGAAATGGTCTTGTGGGTCTGGCAGCTGAAGACTACCCTGAAATCCTAAGCTCTGTGCTGTCTGTGTCAGAGCTCCTTTGAGATGCCAGTATCATCCTTGGAAATGACTGGGCTATGTCCACTGAAACCCTTTACCCTAAGCCCCTCACCAAAACCCAACTACCTGGGCACAGACCTCAGGCATGGAAAATCATACAGATGGTGATGTTTAACAGTCAGGTATACCAAACCAAGTCCTATTCTAACAGTCAGGAAGAAACCTTAAATCGAGTATGTTATCCTGTAACACATGCAACATGAGATGGTTTTGTATATTCTGTTGTAGGAAGTCAGTATTTCTCTCAGATTTGTGTGCTGCAGGACTTGACAATTGTCTGTAAGTAACTTTCCTGGTGTTGTGACACACATCTTGAGCTGTGTTGGGTCCTACCTCTTTTAGCCTCTTAAAATTGGGAAGAACTTTCTTTCTGGTTTGTGATTTCCCTTCAGGAGCCTATGAAACTGGCATTTTTCTCTAGAAGTGTGATGAGCCCAAGACAGACTTTTACTTTATGTGTAAGTCCAGGAATGCCTGTAATACAGAACACTGTAGAGAATATAAATTATTCATTCTGAATGTGAAGTTCAGTTTTGGCTTCTGTCTTTCCTCCATTTCTCTTTTTGCTTGCTCACAATAGCTGAAATTTTCCATGTTTTTTGTCTCAACCCACGCACAAATTTTTTCCTTTGGGGAAAACTGGAGCAAAATCAATTTTAGTGCAATTTTTCAAGTCTCTTTGACTTGCACCTACATCTGTTTAGTGTGGGGGAGTGGAATTTTATCATAAAACGTTTGATTTATTTAATGTATTCAATAAGCATCCAAGATGTGCCAGGTACTTTCTCAGCCCTTTTTGGATGAGAAATCTTGCAAGCTAAGAACTTAATAAACAAAGAACCTACAGAACTCAAAGTTTCCCTGCTGTTGAGGTCTCCATATATCTAAGGAATAAACCAAGTTTGAACAATGCAGATCCAGGGACTTGTAAAGTACAAAAAGTCACATGCAGTACCAATGAGATCTAACATAGGAATAACTATTCTTTACCTATTTCTTGATCCTGCTGTTTGGCCAGCTTACAACTAACTTGGCTGTGTCTACACAGCAGCTCAGCTTCCATTGCAACTGTGAATCTGTTTTTATTGGTGAAGCCATTGCTGTGTACTAACATGGCTCTGTACTAACAGCTCATCTAAACAGGGTCATTGATTCAGACCAAGGTAAATTACAAATCTGAGCGGAAGAGCTATTCCCAATTAACTTCTTCATCCTAACAAAGAGGTGATTTGGAGTAGTTAATAAGGAATAGCTGTTCTGGAATAATCCCTTTTTAAGACAAACCCTTACTCTTTCTATAATTGCATTCTAGGAAGCTATTCTGTACTGAATCAGCATGGGATAGAGTGCCTAGAAGACGTTCAGACCAAGCACAGCTAGCGGTGAGTGGGGCAATATACACTGGGATGCCCTATTGCAACTATAATGAGTGAGCAGAATAGCAGAACTGGTTGCCTGTGCATCTCTCTAGAAGGCAACGGAAAGTATTCTACCAAAATCACTGTATGGAGGCCCCTTTCTCAGCAGGGATGAAGCATGAGCTGCCTGTTACTGTCTGAGCATTAACCTCATGTTATGGACAGAATACATGTTTCAACTCATAACTGATTGCAAATTGATTAAATGTTGGGGTTTGGAAAGGATCTGTGTGCTTTTTCCAATGTGTATTTACATTATCATGTGGGAGCAATCAATTTATCAAACCCATCTGATTATTCAATAGTGGAAAGGACAACTGGTTAGAAGAAAACTTGTCTTGTTTTTAAGGTGGACAGAAAAATAGTTTAAAAGAAATTTGCACACTTTTTTTTTGAGGAGATCCTACACTAACAAACTGATCAAATAGAGGAAAAGCCAATATAATGCCTTGGAAATTCTCCTGCAGCATAAAATTCTGTACTCCACCTTGCCAAGGAGGATGGACTGGAGTAGAGATGGTGCTCTTGTGCTTTAATGCATTGTAGTTGTGATCCAGTCGCTCTTAATTCATACTTCTCTAGATTTTTGGAATTCATTCCTTCCTTTAAATGGGAAGGTGGCAGCCTGGAGTGGAGAAGCTCCAACTGCAGCCCTTTGGATGTTAATCCACACTGACTTTCTTAAGCCTCCTACTTAAATCATTATCTTAATGAATCACCATTGCTGCTATCTTCAGTGCTACATAGGAACATGCAAATTTTAAACAGCCTGGGGGAAAGACCTTTTTGTCTGTAAAGTGCTCTGATACTTCCATTTAGATGTTGCCATGATAGGTACCTTGGATACTCTTTTCCACCTAACCGGGTGGATAGATCCTGGGTATAGTGCATCACCAGTGCATGCCTGCTGGGCTGCTCTGGGGCTTGCCCCTGAGAGGAGATGGATGTGATTCTGCTGAGTGCAAGCAGCAGCTCGAGTGGTTGAAGCCAGATGCTGTGCAGGTTTGTCATTCCTCTGCCTGCCTGTTGGCTATGCTTTTCTTCAGGTCTGAAATGGCAAGGAGCTGAGGGAGTGAGGAATGGGGGACCCCCTCAGCTCTGCAGCTGCCATTTCAACTTTGAGGCAGGTTTCTTTCATTTGACTCTTTTCACAGCACAAAGAAATACGACATGCAAATGTTACTGGATCAGCTAAATTTTCTCCCATATAAATTTGGTACAGCAGGAAACTGAGCAGCTTGCGAAGCCACTGCAGAGTATCTCTAAAATTTTCAGCACTGTGTTGTACAGATATTTCCTTGAAGAATCAACTTGGCTTGGCATTGAGCTCTGCCCACTTTCAGCTCTCCCAGATTATCTCTTAAATGTTTATTCATAGATGGTGGGTATGGGGAGAGAGCCATGTATAGCTGTTTCAGATGGCAAATCTTTGTGGTTATTTGCAATACTCATTAAAAGATTTGATTCCTTTATTCATTAAACCAAGAGCTGAGGGACCTGTTTTATGCAAACGCCCTAGATGATAAGAAGTACTCCTCTTAAATTGCAAAATAAATTC
The DNA here is from genome assembly GCA_009867235.2 of Psittacus erithacus. Classification (NCBI taxonomy): domain Eukaryota; kingdom Metazoa; phylum Chordata; class Aves; order Psittaciformes; family Psittacidae; genus Psittacus; species Psittacus erithacus. The sequence continues at coordinate 132,453 of WYDI02023223.1, forward strand.
ACCCATTGTCCCCTTTCTGTGGTTTAGAAGAAGAGCGCATTCCCCTACTATGGGTAACTTTTCCTCACCAATAATAGTTCTGCTTCTGGAACAATGGCAGGATAAATGCAGAAGATACCAGGTGAACAGAGATCCTCTAATCTCAGGTGGGAAAGGACTGTATTAACAGAACTGAACTTAAATACATTTACTGCAGCAACATTACTAATTGTCAAGTCCTGCTATGAGAGTTATGCCCACAGGAGGCCAGAACATCTATCTCAAGGAGGGCATCCTTGTTCTTTCCAGCTAAATCTTCTCTGAAACCAGTTGAGCTACATGGTTTTAGACTAAGAAATGCATTTTCTTGCTTCATGCTAAAGTTAAGTTACATGTTCTCAGTTACCAAAGAAGGGGAATGTGAGCAAATGGTACGTGCTTTTTGCAGCTTGTGGCCTGGATGGGTCCAGTGTGAGTCAGGAGATACTAACTGCTTCCTCACCTCTTGATGTGCACCTTCCCAGACAGCAGCAAGTAACTAGTTCTGTGACTAAAAAAACCCTGTTTTCCTTGCCCTGTGTAGCTCTGGCCAGATTGTCACTTTTTTGTAACGGCATTTAAGACACTTTTTGTAAACTGCTTTCTGCTCATTGTGGGCAGACTGTGGTGGTTTCTGTATTAGAGCTCTCAGGGGGTTCTCATCCCTCGATGGATGGCAGTGTTTCATAATACAGGGGGTAAATTAACTGGGGAAGCATCTGATAGATTCAGCACTTCAGGAACAGTCAGAGTAGGGATTTCAGAAGAAACACCAGAAATGATTTATGTGTGTGTATAAATACATGGGGTTTGTGTATCTATATTGTGTGTATATTTCAAAAGAGAAAATTGGGGTGACTAACATTTGAGGCTGAGTGCAAAACTTAAACACAACTTCTTCTTGTTCCAGTCTTGGAAAGTAATGGTGATGAGTGTGGGCAGGTCTCTGCTGACTTTCTGAATTGCCTGTATGTCAGAGCTCCAGCAAGGAATTTGGTGGAATTTCTCTCTGTTTTGAGTAAAAGTGATGTTCTATCCCACATTTGTTTCTTTAGGAAACTGAAGGAAAGGGACTCTTCTCCCCAGCACTTAACATTCCCAGTGTTATTTTTGCAGGCACTGTGTGCAAAGTGTTCAGAAAATGAGATACCCAGAAGGACTGTTTGTATTTCAATATGCTGAACTGGCTTACATTATTCACCTAGCTTTTGCATGCTATCTTGTGCTTGTAGGTAGTAGTAGAGTTTTGCTGATGTACAAAGGTTATTATTTCTATAGTTTGCTCATTCAAATGTAGAGGTTTCTAACTACAGAAGTACAATGTGTCTGTGCTGTTATTTTGTTAAGCTGTCTTGAGCTACCTTTGTTAACCATCTGTTTACAGGAGTCTGCCCAAGTTACCTGCTCAGTGTTCTGGTCAGGTGTGCTGTGATGCAATGTTTCAGCTCATAACTTGGTTTTGAGTTGTCTCTCTCATGGTGGGTGACAACTGCCTCCCAGAAATTCTGGAATTGGGGTCAAACCAGTTACACTGTTTCTCCCAGCATTCACTACCAGGAAGCACACAGGAGCTGCAGCTGAGCACTCTGACTGCCAGTGCTGTTATGAACAAGAGATGCACGTAGCATTAACAGGTAGATGGATTTTAATCTACAAGCATATCTGTCATTAATTTTAAGGGCTTTTGGAACCATGGCAGCTCAGCTAAGAGAGGGGAGATAAGCCAAGCAATTACACGAAGCAGCTATATTTGGTGAAGTACATCTCTTTGGATTAGCAGGGGCTCACAAGGCAGGGTAGAGAATTGTGCATTGCACTGCCAAGTCTGATCCTTCAGGACAGTGACCCATTACATGGGAATGCCCAAGAAATTTCTCAAGACTGGAATATTCACTGGGATAAGCTTAAGAAAGTTTCCTTGGTTAGTCAGGATAGATTTTAATGCGACAACGCTTTTCCCTGACTGTTGGGAGAACCATGGACTTTCTGCTTCTCTAGCTTGTGGTACTTCTCACTGTGTGCACAGGTGAAAGACAGTGGTGATGAGCTTTGAGCGGCTGCAAACTTCCATGCTTTTGGGAAGACTTTGCAAGGGGAGGAAATAGAGATTTGAAAGCTGTGAGTCTGACTGGCTTAAATTGGGTTAAACAAACAGAGAGATCTGTGGCAGCATTTGTTAGGAGATGAAAAGTTTCACCTGCACCTCAACAGACTAGCTGAGAGCACTACCTGCAATGAGTCCCCAGAAAGTTCTTGCAGAGACTAGTGGCCAGCTGGGAGGAAATGCTGCACTCCCTGAAGAATCAACAAGCTCTCTGGGTGTTTACCCAAGCTGGTAAGCCAAACAGAAACCATCAGTACGTTGCTATGTAAATTCATGGTGTGCCAGTATCTTCAACAGCATACAGTTCTGACTGCCACCTCTGGAAGGTAGTGGAGGGCTTGGGAATGTCCAGAGAAGACCATCAAAGATTGGTCTCAGGTTGTGTTGACTGACTTCTCTTTGCCATAGAGAAGAGTTGACCTATTACAGGAATTGCAGATGTTTTATACTGTCGTAAATGGGGTGGGGAAGGGGAGTGGGGAGTGATTCTTCATGGTTCTGGTGTTAACTAAATTGATTCAAAGCAGGCAAAGAGGAGGCACTCTGTCAAGCAGCAGTTACCACGTGAAACTCATTGCCAAAGGGTGTTATGGATAGCAGAAGCCTAAACAGATTGAAAAATCGATGAAGGACAGGTAAGTTCTTATTAAAACTGATAGCCTGGATGCAACCTCTGGATCAGGAGATCTTTAACAATTGCACAAGGGATAAGGGAAAAGACTGCCTGCACACTACTGCTTTTTTTCCTCTGCCTCTCCCCTTCTACCAACCTCTTTTTTTAAACTGGCCCTATTCTGGCTACTCCTGAAAACAGAGACCTAGACCTTTGCTCTTGTAATATGACTATTTTTATAGTTCAAAACCATAAAGGAAATGCTCCACTGCAGTGCAGGGAACTAGTTTTGCCTTGCAGCCCACAAGTAAGGTAAATGGTGTAACGGGCATCCTCTATGATTCTAAAGCACGCTGAAATGAAGAGAATTAGGAGCCAAATTCCCCCTAATGCCTTAGAAATGTGTGTTATAAAATGTTTCTATAGCTGGTTTTCTTCATTAAAATTCTCTTACTAACAGGCTCAGGTTCCCATTGAAGCCGAGAGTACAATGTTTCTAGTTATTTTTTTCACTGTGTTTGGTGCTACAGTCGGTCTGGATGCCTGATAATGCACCTCATGACTGGGCTTAGGCATTTTACCTTGAGTAGCAGGGACACCTTGGGCTGGATGCTGAGGATGGCTGCCCTTCACAGAAAGGACCGTGGAGCGTGATAGGGCGGGAAGCAGCAGCAAGTTGGGAAGGGGGGTGAAGAGGAGGGAAGGTATTAAAATCTCTTGTATATGCACAAAAGTGGGAAAGTCTAATACAGGGCAGGGCTTACAGTTGTGACTGCAGTGGCAACAGTCGGTATTTGGGAGGTGAAAAAATCAGTTTTACATTTTGCTAGATGATTGTACTGTAATACAGCAGTGCCTCCTGGCAGGGAAAGCAATGTAATGTAAAGCAATACAGCATGGAAGAGCAGTTGGAGAGCTGTCAGAAGCTGAGTAGCTTGGAATGCTTCCATGTGAACCTGGGAGCAAGTGAGCTCGCTGCAGCGTGGCGTTCCCCTGCCCAGAGGAGGAGTATGGACTGCAGCACAAGCGTGAACAGTGCACCTGACAACCCATGCAGCTCTGGAGGGGGTCTATGAGAGGCTTTTCTAGGCAAAATACAGAGAGTTTCATCCTTCTCTTCCAGCTGACAGAGCTCTCCTGAGTTCATGTGCCAGGCAGCCCTGGGGCAAATGAGTTTGTACCTGTCAGCTGTCATTGCCTGGCACACCTGAGTACTCAAGGGCACAAGGCTGCCAAAGGGGTAGCAAAAGGCTGCAGGAAAGCTGCTGGGTCTCATCTGACTTAGCAAACAAGGAAGTAATGACTTGCTTTTATTTTTATATCTATATATATACACACACACACATATATATATATAAAACATATAATGTTATATATATATAACATTAACAGTTAGAATTTCCAGAGGGCTTTGGTGCATGGCGTTGGCTTTTATTCCAGTTTTTAGATGTTGGATATACTTGGCAATCTTACTTGTGATTTTTAACCCTCCCCATTTCCCTGCCCCCAGTATTTTCCCTCCCTTCAAATCCTCTGCCTCACTCTACGCATTGCTACTATAAATTGCTGGGGATGATGGGTCCTGCTTCTTACTTGGAGCCTCTGGATGCTATTAACAAGTAATTGCTGGAAAAGCTTGTTTAAACATCAAACCCTAAGTTATTTTTTAAATTGCCCTTTGAGGTGGCTGAAGTGCTCCTGAAAGATTACTTTAATACTGGACAGGGAACTTTATTAGGTAAGGGAAATAGTGTTCTTACTAGACTATTTCTGAGGTATCAAGCCATCTTCCTTTTACAGAAGAGATGTGTAGTTTTACTCCTCATGCTTCCTTCTCCCCCCACACCAGCAAAACTGATGTTTTAGCAAGGAGCAAAGAGGTTTTATTGGCCTTATACCTTTCAATGCATTAACTTTCTCTTTTCAGAAACCTGTAAGAATGGAACGACCCATTCTGCACATTTCCTATCTAGCCACAACTTGAAATCCAGCAATACTGGTAAATTATCCAGGGACATTCTCTCAAAGTCCAGGCTACATTTAGCAGGGTTGTCCAGTATGATGTGGGACCAGGGCAAAGTATCTAATACACTACTACTCCTGTTGTAATCACATCATTCAGGTTACTGGATGGCTACCCTGCAGTCATGGAGTCATGAATGTGAACAGGATCTCCACCATTCAGAAAACAGCAGTTACACATGATGCACCCTTCCGGGTTAAGACTGCTGTAAGACTGGCTGAAGTGGAACAGGTCTTGCTCAAAATGTAACTGGGGTGTATTCTGCCAGTGGTGATATGAGTCACCATTAGCCTACCAGCAACTACCGGATAACCAGGGGGAATTGGCATTTATTTCCCATACTGAAAACTGCTGGGTGATGTCCTTGCAGGATGAGTGTCTCCTGGCTTTAAGAACAAATAGTACATGCAGGCAGAGGGGTGCAATAAATGTATTGCCTTTTTATTCCCTTCCGCTCTTCCATGTGAATGTACACATGCTGTTACAAGAAAGCAGCAAGTGAGCTCATAGTTGTGCCTCATCACTTAATGAAGCTTTTGATTTAAAGAAATGACATGGACATTCTGGGGAGGCTGGAGAAGCAGTATCTAGGCTGCCCAGGCCTCAGCCCCAGCAGGCCAAAGGGAAGACCTCATTTCAGGTCCCCTGAGCTTGTCAGGCAGCCAGGTCTGTGCTAGCAACCAAGGTGTGAATTTCATAAATGGAAGTGCTACCTTGGGAAGGAATAAACAAATAAAGGGCTTGGTGCAGAAATGGTTTGAGAAATGTCATGGGTTGTGAAGACAAACATGAATTTGGAATAGCATGGGAAGGTTTCATGAATACCTCTTTCTTCTGCACTTTTCACATAACATGAAGTCTGATCAGGTGAAGGTCTGTCTTCTGATCCTCTGCCATTTTCCTGATAGCAGATTAAGCTTTATCTTTTTATATTTGGCAGAATATTAAGAGGTTTTAGGAAAAGATTTCGTTCTAATATAAACTGCTAAACAGAATGTGGGCAGTCACAATCACAGCGTCTCAGTATGCGTGCTGCAGAAAGGGAAGCAGAACACGTACTGTAAGAAAATGACAGGTACTTCTGCTTTCACGGTGTGCAAGTGCTACTCTTTCCCCATTGTTATTTATTTCTATTTGTGTTTAGTAGTCTTTATGTTAGGAATTTGTGGGATATTCAGCAAAATACAAGTGCATCATAGGCATAGTGGCTAACAGCTACTGAGTTGAGCAATCTTTTTAAACACCTAGGAAAAATGACTTGCTTAAAATAGCAATAGCTATCTGAAATTTCATAGTGAGTTTAGGTCTCTCCTTATTCAGGCACTAATTGTCTTCTGCCAAAAGTTTAAGGAAGGAGAATGCTCAACTGCAGAAAATCTGTCCCTAAGCACAAGGAACAAGAGCTTGGAAGGAAGTCCTGGGCTTTTGACAGATGTAGCTGCTTTTGCAGGGAGACCTTGAAGCCGTTTTTGCCAACAGTTTCTTTTTTCCCATCTGCCTTTGTTTAATGCAGTAAAGGATTTCAGTTGAGAAAACAGTGAAAGCTTAAGAAACTTAGGATGCTTGTTTTTCTTTTCTAAGCTGGTGAATAAGAACTAATTTAATGGGAGGCAAATATCTGGTAGCTCTAGATTTTGAAGGACAAGGCAATGAGAATTCAGTTCTAAACCATCAGCTACAGTTCACTTTAATAAAGGGTTTGTTTTAAATGTTAAACATATTTGGACTTAAATGTGTCATATGTTTGATAGGAAAATGAGGTCAGAAAATTCTCAGTGGATGGTTACTTGCATTTTCGGGCAGTATGAGTCAAATGAGGAAAAATAAAATGTCTAATAAAAGTCATTGGCTGTTGATTGAAATAATAAAAGGAGGAAGCATGACAGCTGGATAAATACCTGTAAAATAGAATAAATGTTCAACTGGAGATAGTGCAGCTCTGGTTAGTAAAAAATAATACCAAACTGAGAGCGGACTATATTTAGTTGCAGATCAGTATGACTTAGTAGTTACCAGCCCCTGTTCATGCCTTATGAAAATAACTACAGTGTAAATGTAAAACAAGATTAAAATTGGTAGCTTTAAATTACTTTGATTTAAATCCACCCTTTCTCTACTGCTGGATGCTATCTGCATAAATAAATAAGTAAAAGCACATTTAGCTGCTGGCACAGCATTGCCATGGCTTTTCCTGTATTTGCTGTGATACACAGATAAAGGCAACTCCCTCTGGGTGTTCATATATTAACTAACATAACACTTGGTCCCTTTTTTCCCCTCCCCTTCCTCCATGTCTCATCTCCATTACTCTCCCCCCAGATGTAAATGGGAAGTGGATTTTGAGTTTGCCATGTTTTACATACTTCTCAAGGTGTGTGAGCTGCCTCTGGAGATGAGTGCACCTGGCCTCCTCTTTTCCAGTTTTCTGTGCGTTTGCTACATACTGCAGGAGAGCCCTGAAGAGGTTTTCCTTATTTTACTCCTGGTCACGTTTGGGGCTGGAACTTCCGAAAATTAAGATTAATTACTACGTTTGAGGCAGACAGTGCAGCAGTGAGGCAGCCTCTAACTCATCTGAACTCTGAAATCCACTGCTTAAAATTGTGTGAAACCTTCCAATAATTTGTTTATGTATTCTTTCAAGACAGAAAAAAGCCCTCCTTAATGATGAGTTTGGCTCCTCAATAAAAAAGGGGTAGCTATCTGGCTAATCACTGCTATGCACTAGGTTATTAATTTTCCTCTTAATGACAGTAGAATTTTTGCCATTTTGCTTCATAAACCTTCTTCAGTTATACAGCGAATGCGTTTTTGAGGCACACTCTCTAGGATTTTATGCCCCAAGACAGGCACGTCATGAAATAGCTGGAAGTTGGTGGAGAACCTCAGCTGGATTAAATGCCTGCAAGTCCTGACAGGAGTGGGAGTTGAGCATTTGGATGGAGGCCTGTGCAGAGGTTCATGGACAGCTCTGTTCTCAGCAGCTCCTACTTGAAATAAGTTACTTTGTTTTGCTCTTAACTAAAAATTCAGTCTTCAAGGAAGATGTAAGTGCTGCTGTCTCCCTGTGGGAGCACCCAGCTCTGCCTGGGTGTACAGACAGGTTGCTCCTAAGAAAGCCTGGTTTTCCCAAATTCTGTTTGTGGAAAAATTAAGTGAATGACTGTGTTCCTGTACTACATGTGGGCATTTTCTTTAAGTGGCTACTTAAATAATTGTTTCTGCATTAGATGTGTCACTAAGTACCAAGATTTCTGGAAGCATACGTCCTGTATACTGCACAGTTATGAAATACAGCTAGGCTTCCACTTCTCTGCTGGGGTTACAGACCTGCTCTTGGATTTGGTTTGATGTTGCTTGAGGAAGGTGCATCAGGGTGTATTCTTTTGACAAACGTGAGGCTCAGTGTTCTTACCAGGCTGGCTGCTAACAGGCCAGTATGTCATCAACATTGTGCCTGGCAAAGCATAAAGAAAATGCTAAATCTTGGTTATGTGAGACCATTCAACATTGAAACTCCTGATGTCTGAGACCATGGGGTTGCATTTGCAACAGATGTTTGCCTGGTAATCAAAGACCCAGTGTAATAAATAGTTGGTTAAAGAGTTGACCTGGCAGTTAATGTGGATTTTTATGGCTATGGACTTGAGACCTCTTGAAAATGAGAAATGCCAGTAGTAAGAAGTGTACATGTTTCTAGGGGTAGATGAACTTGGGGTCCTGCTCGTTTGTTTGAGAATGAAGTAGCATAAACTAGCCTTATTCTGGATTCATTTGAACAGAGTTGGCAAGCGAGATGAACAGATGACTGGGATATAAGCTATGTGAGAATTCCCCTCTGCTTGCGACCTGCACTGGACTGATGAGTTGGGTTTATTGAACCCACTGTATCACCCAGCCCTGGAGGGGTTATAAAGTAGAGATGCACTGAAAACGTCTTACCTATGCCACTTCAGAACACTTAGCTTGGTACTGCCTCCATCCCTGATGGCTGCTTATTATGCCTGGAGCTGTTTACTGTGGGGATGATCAGGCAAACCTGATGTGTGCTCAAACCTGGAAATCTGAATTAATTAACCAGTGGAATAAGTTATAGATGCGGTCGATTCCTCATAAATTACTTTTCAACAAGATTGGTGTGTACACCCTCGCTCGTGTACTCTCTCCCCTGAAAGCTGTTGCAAGAATCCCTCACTGGAAAACAAAGGCACTTGTGTGCTATTAAGGAAGAGTAAGACAAGGATTCTCACACGGCCCTGTGGTCCTCCACCTCTGAATGGCTGGTCATCAGCTTCTCACATCATCACTGCTCTGGCTGCTTGTTAAGTACTACAAGATGCCTTTCATGAGATGGGTAGCATGGGGGCAGGTCTCCATGCTGAAGAATGCTTTTGTATTGAAATGCAGTGCTATAGCTAAACCAAGTAGCTGTTCTCTCTTTATTATCTATGCCAGCCATGAAAATGTGACACAGAAAAAATGCCATTAATGTATTTGCTGCCCTAAAAATGTTCTTGGCTCTTTCAGCTGCTTAGGCCAGCAGCTAGTATCCTCCAAGGCTTAGTAAAGAATTAGGTTAAAATTGCCAAGGGGTGTCTCCTACTGCACTGACTTAGAGAGATGTATGAGGCTTGCTCTCCTTTGTCCTTCCTTCATCCTGCACTAGCCATATCTGCTCGTGCCATGTCAGCACTTTCTGCTTGGGAATGGCTGAGTGGACTTTGCTGTGTTAGCCGTGCATCTTTTTTTTCTTTAAAGGAGATCTCCAGAGTGCCTGTTTGGCATAAATCAGATGAGAATTTGCAGGTAGTAAGTGCAGAGGAGGGAAAGAAAAGTATACTTAGGAGCCCTCCATTCCCTTTCTCTTGGCAGTGCCTCATTCCTGCTCTTGGAGGAGGTCTTTTTGCTTGTCCCTGAATTGATTTAACCCCCAGAGCACAAATGCTCTGAAGCTGCAGTCTCAGGGTCGCTGTCTGTCTCCAGAAAGCCATGTGGCAAGGGGCTGTGCATGCTATGGAGAGCAGCTCCCCCCGTGTTTGGAGTTACAGGATACCGCTGGGGGTAGCTACAGCTGGTATGCACTGGTACTAATATAATCCTGCCGACTGTATCCATGAGACACAAGTGTGACATGTGAGGTATTTAGGGAGACACACCTGTTCTAGGCACAGGCCTGGGCACTGCATGCCTTGGAAATGGAAGGGTTTGGTGGAGCAGGCAAAGACTCTCATTTCAGTCACAGGAGGGTTTTGCTTGCTTCTTTCCCCTCAGTTTCATGCTATTTTATAATTCCCTAACATTAGGCAATCCTGTGGCCTGTTAGCACAGGGCTGTTTCAAAGGCCAGGCTGGTGTTTTCATTTGGACTTCTTTTACCTTTAGTGTGTGATTCCAGAGCGATTAGCAGGAGAGAACAGCTTCTGGGCTGAGTGATGGTTTGGGTGTAACTGCTCCCAAGAAAGGGCAGAGAATTCAGAGAATGTCATCTATGTGTGGGGCTGGGTTTTTCAGTCCTTTAGATAATTTAGATTTTATGTGGTGTTTACCTGTATTCCTGTTATAAGGCCTTTGGCTTGCGATTTGGAGCAGTAAGTCACATAAAAGTGGTATCATCTTAGCAAATTTTGTACACAAATATCGTGTGCCTTTGGTTTGAAATCTCTGAGTGTCTCCCTCTCGTCTTCCCATCTGCCCCCATCCCTGAAAGTGTTGTCAAATGGCTGCTTTCCATACCAAAGAAAAAGCAAGCAAAAGCAAAGTAAATCTGATTGTTGTACAGTATAAGGAAACGAACTTGCTTAGATGTTTATCTCTTTTTTCTTAAGTTAATCTGACACTTGTCTGGCAGAAGATAACCTCTTTTTTGCCATTGGAAAGGGGATGTATTAAGATGGAGGGAAAAGATCCCAGGGTCTATCATGACTTGATTCCATCTGTCTGTCTTTCAAGTATAATGGAATTTTTCCTTCAAACTTCATATTTTAACAGCCTTTATTTGCTGCTAATGTGGAATCTCCTAGTTTGCCTTGGTCTCACTCTATGTGCCCCTTCTCTCCATGGGTTCCTGCTCTTGGTGAGGTTTTTAGCGTCGGTTTGGGACAGCTTCCAGGACTGGGGCCAAGATTCCGTCTGTACCTGATGGACTGTTGTGTGAAAATAGTAGCAACTGGACACTCTTTCCCTCCCATCTTCATTTTAAATAGAATTTGCCAATAAATATCCAGTATGTCAATTGCTTGTAGAACTTATAATGGCTGCTGGAAATAAGGAAGGAAGGGTGAGAGGTGCGTTTTACCCTAGGACCTGATTAGTTTGGGGAAAGGAAGATGTTATTCCCTTCTATAAGAACTCTGCATTCTCAGTGGGGTGGACTGGAATAACCAGACCCTGAAAGGACAACAGATTCTCCTCAGAAATGAAATGCTGTTGGCAGGGGAGAAGGTCCTGAGGATGAAGACTCCTCAGCTCCAGCCTCACCTGGCCCCTGACTGTGAGCAGGTCATTATCCCTTATGGCAAGGGGATATAAATCTGAATCTGGTTAATCCTAACCTGAAAGATGGCTGCACTGAGGCAAAAGCCTCCTCACCTGCATGTGTGAGCGGAGGTGCTGACCAAAACCCATGGTCCTCTTTAGTCCCTGTGCTGGCATTCGGTCTGACCAGCCCCAAAGCCTCAGATCTTTTTCATTCCTTGTGAGCAGACACATTTTTGTACATAGGAATGTGAAAATACTAATGATTGTGATACTAAGAAGCAGAATATCTCATTTTAAGGGAAGAAGCATCCTCATCTAGCTGTGGTGCTTCCCAGGCTAGCTTTGTATCTCTGCATATCACTGCGTTTTGCTGCACAGCCTAAGGTAGGCAAGGCCTCACTTACCCCTGCTAGCTGGTAGTGATGGGCTCTCTCTCATCCCTGTCCCTGCTGGGTTCTCCCAGAGTTAATTGATTTCCAACCAAAAATGAGATTCATTCTGTGGTTTTCTTGGTTTTGGTTGGGTTTTGGTTATGGTTTTTTTTGGGGGGTGGTGGTTGGGTTTAGTGGGGGTTTTTGTTCCTTAACTGCACGCTGCAAAATGTCCTGGCTGAGTTGTTTCCAAATACTGACATCTCTAGGGAAGGGGTTATAAATTGCTAATTTAAAGCCTGCAACAGGATAATTAACTAACCAGTTTGATGTAAATGGCTTAATGGGGCTTTACTAGCCCCTTTGAACTTAAAGTAGCACTAAAAAGTAAACTGTAAATACCTTCAAGGAAAGTACTGGCATGCTTGAATGTGGGGCTGCTTGGTTTTAAGGAGCAAGCCTGCTCCACTTGCCAGGAATTCAGTGGCCTGTGTGACAGCAAACATGTCAAGGGGGTGAGGGGGCCAACCAGGCACCCCTTGGGGAAAGTTCTGCAACTACTCTTGTTCTTCAGGAAGCACATACACCCTGATATATCAGGCTTTCAAACCTGCCCTGCCTGCTGTGGCAAACTTAAATCGCAACCTCAGTGTAAATGCAACTGTAATGAATTTCATCAGGATTGAAGGAAAAAAAACAAAAAGAACCAAACCCCTGAGGGGGAGGCAGCCACTAGAGTCCACCCTGATTTTCCTGGAGTTGTATTTGCATTAAGGTCTTTTGGCAAGTCTAGGCAGAAACACTTATTACACTGTGTTTCAGAAGACCTGGTTACGCACTGAATCTGCTGAGACAACGTACTGCAGCCCTGCAGCAGATTCCAGGTTCTGATGAGCTTCGGGGACTTTTGGGAGAGCTTTCATTTTTGCTGGGCTGTTACAAAATTCCAAGGGAGGAAGTCAACAACTACCAAGCACCTAGAAATGAAGATCATGTCAAAGTGGAAGCATCTCATGTAGTTAGGCATTGATCTCGCTCCTGGCTGTGCAAACCGGGGTGTTAGGAGAATTTCAGGCCCAAAAGCAGGCAGGAGTATTTCCTTCTGTTCCTGCCCCTATGCAAGGGAAGCTGCTCCTGGTCCAAGTAGTGCTCTGCTTCATCCTCTCACCACACCATGCACTATGCACTGTCCACAGTAATTCACGAGAACTTTCTTTTCTTCTTCGTTTCTCTGTCTCACCACCATCTTTCACCTATTGCCAGCAGCCTTCCTGGGTACTGGAGGATGTTTTGGAGTCTGAAACACAGCCCTCAAATACTGCTGTGACCTCTGACACATGGGATTTGGCTTTACAGCCAGCTTTGCTGCTGAGTGTTCATGGTCCTTGTCTGGGCTTTCCTGCCAACTCTGCTGTGCTACCCTTGAGGACCATGAGGTTGTAAGGCTGAGCCAGACCAGGGCTGATGCAGGAAGAGGGAAAGACCTAACATTTTCAGTGGTGGCCCTGACTTGGATGGGCTAAAACAGATCGTGATGCCTCATCATCTGTAATAATGGATCTGTTTCTCTGTGGTGCTGGTTTGTTTGTTTGGTTTTGTTGTTTTGTTTGGTTTTATTCTCCCCAGCCAAGAAAATAATGTGCCATTGGCAGTGTTAATGCTGGCTTAAAAAAACCCAACAACCAACCAAAAACACCAAAACCCATAAAAGCACTGGAGTCTGTCATAGGGAGCAGTGATGCAGGACTGCTACATCTCATTTTAAGAACCATGTCTGACAGAGGAGTCAGTCCTGCACTGTAATTGTTCAGGTATCCATGGGCCTATTGTATGCAAGAATCAAAATGCTCTCCTGTGGCCTTCAGAAGAGGTGATGACATGGCACTTCTCTGCTCTTACATGTTGACTGAAGAAGCTGGCAACACAGCACTACCTGCTTGCTGCGTGTGGGTGGGAGCAGTGCAGGATTAATTCAGGGTTGATTGTGTTGGCAGAGATCTGCCAGCAGAGCTGGCCCAGCTGCCTGTGCTACGCTGTAGCTGCTAATCCTTTACTTTTATGAGCACTAACCTAGATCACAGTTAAAGGTAAAAATGCATGTGCTATTAGAGACACTTGCAAGGGAAGAGCTCTGCACACATGCCGTGTTGACGGCTGGAGACTTCCTTCAAGGAACGCCAGAACACCTTAGCATGCCAGCTTTGATATCTTGGCATCTGACAGGGAAATGCAAATACTCAGTCTTAATCCATCATTCCCGCATGCTGACATGTATCCAAGGGGAACTTCTGTGAATGTTGTTGTTATTCCCATACAGTTTCAGCTGCTTCTTTGCTTCCTAGTACTACCCCATCATGTGTCCAACTGAGTACAGTGCCTTTCTGGCCTTTTATGTCAGATCTCTTGGATTTCTCATGGGGAGGCAAAGGGGCATCAGTGTGCGTGTCTCTGTCAGTGATCTGGATGAGGGGATCAACCACACCCGCAGTGAATTTACAGAGGACACCAAGTTGGGCAGGAGTGTTAATCTGCTGGAGGGCAGGAAGGCTCTGCAGAGGGATCTGGACAGCCTAGATCGATGGGCTGAGGCCAGTTGTGGGAGGTTCAACAAGGGTCAGTGCTGGGTCCTGCACTGGGATCAAACAACCCCGTGCAATGCTACAGGTTTGGGGAAGAGCAGCTGGAAAGCTGCTTGGCAGAAAAGGACCTGGGGATGTAAGCTGACATCTGACAGCATGAGCCAGCATGTGCTGGACAAGGCAGCCAATGGCACTGTGGCTTGAATCAGAAACTGTGTGGCCAGCAGGACTAGGGAGGAGATCATCCCCCTGTACTTGGCACTGGTGAGGCTGCACCTCAAACACTGTGGTCAGTTCTGGGCCCTGTACTACAAGACTGACATTGAGGTGCTGGAGACTGTCCAAAGAAGGGCAGTGAAACTGGTGAAGGGTCTGGAGAACAAGATCTATGAGGAACAGCTGAGGGAACTGGGGTTGTTTAAACTGGAGAAAAGGAGGCTCAGGGGGTGGGTCCTTGTTGCTCTTTACAGCTACCTGAAAGGAGGCTGTAGCAAGGTCGGTGTTGGTCTCCCAAGTAACAAGTGGCAGGACAAGAGGAAATGGCCTCAAGTTGTGCCACAGGAGGTTTAGATTGGATATTAGGGAAATACTCTTCACCAGAAGGGTTGTCAAGCATTGGAACAGACTGCCCAGGGAAGTGGCTGAGTTGCCATCCCTGGAGGTATTTAAAAGATGTGTGGATGTGGTATGTAGGTACCACATGGTTTAGTGGTGGACTTGGCAGTACTGGGTTAACAGTTGGACTCAATGATCTTAAAGGGTCTTTTCCAGCCTAAATGGTTCTGTGATTCTATGTGCAGTAGAAGAACAAACCCCATGTTTGGAGGGGGTGCGGCTGGTTTTATGAGGCTTTTCTCTTCCTAATTCCTCCCTCAACAAACCCTTCTGCAGATTTCTAGATTCCTCACTAAGTGCTTTAAATAATGAGATCGATTACAAACCAAATGAGGAAAAAGCTTTTTCACACTTCCCAGGAAAACAAAAATGAAGTTAAAGAAAAAACTGGGTTGTAACAACCATCCTTTCTTTCACATGAGAGATGGCCAGAGTTGGGACCCTGTTCTGGAGTTCTGGTGTAATTTACGTTATCTTCTAACAACCATACTTCTGCCTTTTATAATGAAAGTTTTATAATAAAAAATACATCTAAAGACTGCTAGCATGACTGAGAATTTCTACTGTGCTGTTCATCCCGCTGACAGACCCAAACCCATCACTTATTTGGGGGACCTCATTAATTTTAGCACAGTTGTTAGTCCTTTCTAAAGCTTTGCATGTCTCTCAGTGACCCAGTTCCTTCTGGGGAGAAGGAGTAATAGCTGCAAGATGGCAAAGCAGTATTCATTTTCTCATCAGTTTCACTATTTGTTATGAATAACTGTCTCTAAAAAACCAAACACAGTAACTCCCCTTCCAATACACCTTTTGTTTTGAAACACACCGAACCTGACACCAATATTTGATTTGTTGGCTCAAGAATAACAGGGAAAATGTGAGCAGTAAACCCTGGCCCAGCACTCTCAAAAGACTACTGCTAGAGAAGGAGCAAATTACATGTAGCAGTGTGTCCTGACCTTTCCTCTGCTTTTAGAAACATGAAAAATTTCATCATTGCTTTTTCTGCTTATTGCAAATAATAGAAAGTTGTGTGAAAATTAGAACATAATGAAGACAAATTACGGAGTGGTGTCTGCTGCAGGTCTTGGGTGTGTTTGCTGAATTGCCTCCTGCTTAGGGAGCAGCTAGAAAAGCCAGGTCCTCTCCCAGCTTGTCAAAACCAACTTTTTCAAAGGCTGCAGTAGCTGTGCCAAAGCCCCTTGCCCATTTGTAAGCAAACACATACTACTGGGGCTATCTCTGCCTGGGCCAGCACTCTCACATGCAGCTGGCTGTATTAAATCAATTTGATGAATTACTAGATACTTCCAAATTTTTCTACAGGCAGGTCCCTGCTATTTCTTGCCTGCACAAGATTAAATGGGCTTTTACATTACATACCATGTTGTAAGACTTTAATTGCCTGGAATGGATCTGTGTGTGTAATGACTGGTTCTGGAAGGGTCTGGGGATTTGGGATTATTGTCAGGCTTCTTACACTGAGGTAGCAGAGAAAGGAGGCGTGTGAAAGCCATGTTAGCATCCACAGTGGTGGATGCCTTATGGTAAGAAGGATGCCACCTGTGCCACTTACTCAGATTATTTATTTACTGTTGTTTGATGTCTGGATTTTGGGATGGTTTTTCTCCTGTTAAAACATATTGAGTGAGGTGCCTGCCACGAAAATGCCTCGAGAAGGGAAAAGACTAACCCTAAGTGGACTGACTTGATGGGTCAGAAAAAGCTGGATGGCATCAGAATATCCCTATGGCTGATGAGGCATATTTCTTGTTGGGTTCATGAGCCTCAGGATCTGTGTGTTTTGGAGCACCTGCACTGTGGCATAACAGAGCTACAATTTATTCAGTCCTTCTCTGTGATGGAATTGCGTATGTCTAAATAATGTGCGGCCAAGGGCCAGGTTCTGAAAGCAGCTTGATACCAGCTACAAGTGTTTGGGAATGCACAATGCCAAGAGAGAGGTTTTAGTCCAAACATATTCTCACTGAACACACTTTTGCATCTTCTGAGAGTCTCTTGGTGCTATTATATTAGTGGGTGGTATATATTTATATATATATTAACTGCTGGAAGTGGTAGGGATGTTTTCCTTCCCATCCAAGGTGTAGTATTGGTGTTTGTTGTGGTTGCTAGCAGTAGTTTGTACATTTATTACTCCTTTGGCCAGACTGATCCTATTTATGTAGCTATAAAACAACTGAGTTGTCTCCTCTGTGCAAGGAAGGGTTCAGTCTCTCTGTCTGTTTTGGTTTTTCTGTTTTGGTTCCATTTGGGTTTTTTGGTTTTGATGTAACCACCTTCCTTGCTGAGAGGGAAGAGCTCTATAGGAAATGATCCAGCAAACTTCTAAATAGCTTTTTAGCATGTGTGGGGAGTTAACTCTTGCTCAAGCTTATAAATATGTGAATTCTCACCTGAGCCTATGTAACCTGCCAGCCAAGCCTAAATCTTGCAGGAGGTGCAGCCACAGTGTTCTCAGAGCTCTCTGGCACAGACACCTGGTACACCTGTGTCTCTTGCTAGTTTCAGTGCTGTCATAACTTCACCCCTCATGCCTGTTTCTCTGGTAACTCCAGTTTTTCCCAAGGTTATCTTCTATAAATAGAATCTGCTCCAGCTTTTCACTCCCCCACACCCATCTTGAGGAGAATAATTACCAATGAGATGGTTTTAATAGTGCTGAAAGGAGGGTAATCCATTCTGCTGTGCTCTTTGAGGCTTTTTTCTGACAGGAGCTAAATGCTCAAACTGCTTTAGCAATTTCCTTAGGTGACAAATGTAAAGTGAGTAGCTTCTGAAATAATTAAGCTTGAGTATTTAAACACTTGATAAGCCATGGTGTATCTGAAGAATAAAATTGTAATTGTTCTGGCATGCAAAGGTCTCTATTTTCATAGTCATTTCCTTAATCATTGTTAGGTTGGTGGAGGTGACTGTTGTGTGTACTCTTCATCTGTTCAGAAACCCAAACTGTGCTCAACCCAGGCTAGCAGAGATGCCTTGGATGATGAACTGTCTGCCAGCACGTGATACAGCAGCCAGAAGACACAAACATTTAGAGCATTCATAAACCCAAACATTTCTCAAAAAATGGAAAAGTAAAAAGTGAGAGCATGTAAGGGTTTGAGATGATGATGTTGACTTTACTGCCTTTTAAACTATGCCTGCAGCAGCCAAGAGCTTAATGCCATATAAACCAAGAGAAATGAAAGAGAAGCTGTATCTACGGGCTACATGATGCAACTGGTGAGCAACTACTCAGATAGCAGGGTGCTCTGTCTGCATCAAGTGCCTACAGATAGAAATGCCGTGTAAAGGAATCATTGCTGGCACGCTGACGCATGCTGGCAAATTAGACTGTACTTGGTGGAAGGATAAGAATCTACTACAGCTCTTTAAAATCACCCTTGTTGTGATCACCTCATGATAAAAATATTAGTTTCTCCAGTGTAAATAAAAGCGTAGCACATTTCCCAAGGAATCTTTTGAAGTAAAACCAGATTGGTGTGTAAGAGTAAACCAAGTGGGAACAACCTGTCAACCTACAGTGTTACCAGACAGGGCTCAGAATGAAATGGGAATGGCAGCACCTTTTCAGCTTTTACAGCCACCTCTTTGCTCGACTTTTGACAATTATTTATTACTGCTAATACTGTGCTTTGTAAACTTATACAGTGCTTTATGAAGTAAGACATGTTTCCTATTTTAAAGATTTTATAGTGTCGTGGGCTGATAAGGGGTGCAGATTATCCCTTGGATGTTCATAAATAGCATTAGCACTAAGAATTTTATTAGTGCTGGGTCCTTTCAAGCCTGTGGCTCTTTCTTTTTAACGATACCTTCCTAGTCAAGTACTCAAATCAGGATTTCAGCACCTTGATCTTCCAGGCTGGAAAAGTCTGGGCATTCTTTAGTTCTGCTTGTAGGGAAAGAGCAAAACCCAAGCAGAGTCCCAGCGTGGTGACTGTTGCTCTGCATGGAGTTAATCCACTGCCGTTGCTTGCCTCTCTCTGAGACTACAAATCTGGGTTTTGGGTGATGGCAGCAGAGAGCAAGCTCGGGAGGTGTGTGTGCTTTAAATAAACAAACAATGGAACAGCAACTTCAACAAACTGTGAGTGGTGCTAATTTGTTATAGGGCTGTCTTGCCTTCTGGCAGTGTTGATTTAGGAGAGGCTGAGCAGACTGGAACGGATGTGGGGAGCTGCTGGTTCTTTTGCTCTGGGGTGTGTATATGGTTCAGTATAAAATGCTTCGAGGGGTCCCGTCCTGGGCAGCTTTCAGATTACAGGGTAAAGCACGTGCATAGGCTGCCAATCTCCTTTTCAAAACCAAATCTTGGGCACAAGTGCCTTCCCCACTGCCTTGCTCTTCCCCTTCTGCTTTTTTTAAATGGAGAGACGCTTTAAGTTTTGATTCATGACAAGAACCTATAATTTGTGTGTTTTGAGGACTGCCAGAAAATCCTTGACAATGATAGTGTCTAGGGAGGGAAGGAGGAAGATCCTGTGGTTTAGATTATAGCAAAGTTTTCAACACCTGAAGACCTTGGTGGGCTGCAATCCCCCAGGCTGAGAACATGACAGAGGGGCTGGCCGAAGGTATCTGCAGCCCTGGACCACTCTTGTGCAGTGCTGCAAGATACAGATGGCAGGATGGGAGCCTTGCAAGGAAAAGGTGGATTTTGGAAGTGTAGAGTGACCTCCTTGCAGCCTGTGAGCTGAGTTTAAAGAAAGTCTGAATTCTCAAGTGAAGATGACAGAGGAATAAAACAGTCAAAATGTGAAATCATGGCTGAGGAGAGGCAGCCAAGGAAATGAAGAACTTTGAAAATGAGTATACCCTGTTTTCCCCTAGATTATCTTCAGTTCAGATGTATTTGGATGCAACACCCAGCACAGTCTGCAAACCTTCGAGTGTGTTAGGCCTTCTGCTTCATCAAGCAGTAGTGCCTTTCTGGCATCCTCTCATTTGCCAGGCTCAGAGCTGCAGAAATGCTTTTTGGTGGTTGCAAAGGTTGAGTGATCAGTTATGCATCCGATTTAGAGGGATATTTGGCAGGCAGTAGAGTCTTGATACTGCCACGACCAACTCTTAAACAGGGGTTTTTGCTTGAAAGACTTCACTTAAGTGAAGCTTAGACACAAAGATTTCTCTGGGAAGTAGAGGACTGAATAAAGGGTCAGTTCTTGGGGGGGGGAAAATGTGGATAAAGTGCAAAAGGTGCTGTATTTAAGGCATTGTTTATTTATATTAAGGAGAACTGTTTCTGCTGCATCTGTAGGTACAGATGAGATAAAGGAGTGAGACTTGGTCTTGTAGAAGAAAACGAGACAGCAGAATTTGTTCCTGTGCTTACTGGTATCTGGCATGTGGTGAGAGAGATGACATTTTGGTCCAAGGCTGTTACTACCCATGTCCATGACCTGGAGGGTCAGAACGTTCTCTTTTCTCTGCCATGCCACTGTGCTTTTGCCCTAGAGCAATGCTCAGCATGAAGCTGCAATCCTGTGCTCCCACTGGCGACTGTGCCTACTATACTGAAGGCAAGGGCCAAGCTTTTAGGACCAGAAGCATCTTGTCACTCCATGTAATTCGCAGAGTTGTTGATTCTGCCTAACACTCTCTAGGATTAGCTGGGAGGTAGCAACAATCCTTTAGTCATGTCCTAAATTCTTGCATTGTAAAGGGAGAATTCTGTACATCAAGGTTCAAAGGTACCTGGGAAACTGAGGAATTTTGCATACCAAAGGAGTCTTAACTGGTGGATGGGTGGAGGGTATCCTTCCTCCTGTGTGGGCTGAGCTACTCCACTGAATATGTGGGTATTTTAGTGCAATAAGGAGTCCTTAGATTAGCATGGGACATCAGAGCTGCTTTTCCTATTTGCAATGCAGGTACAGTTGGAACCGAGCTTGCTCAGTTGTTGCAGGGCTGCAGAAGAGCCCAGCGTCTATTGCTGCTCATTAGTTTCTGAGGCTTTATTTGCTTTGTGCCACTGCTGTGTTCCTGAGATCAGCTGTGCTCTGCAGATACGCAGGAATTTTTAGTGCCTGGCTCTGCCTGACAAGATCTGCAATGTTCATGCCTCTCCTCTTCTCCCACTGAAGGGTTTGGGTAGTCTTAGGCTCCTTCGTATCAGCAGTGAAAACAAATATATAATATAGAAGGGTTCTGTTTAAGAATTGGTAAGAAGCTTCATTTTTGACTGTAGTGTGATGTTCTAACAGTAGAAAACACCTTTGTTTTAAGCAGTTCTCTGCTAATCTGCCCTAGAGGGGAAATAAAACTATGCAGAAGAGCTTCTTACTTCACAGTAGCAAGAAACCAATTGCTGTAATCTGGGTGTAAATCTGCATTTGAGCTACTGTCCAAGAAATACCTTTATGTAACATTCAGCCGTTCCTAAACTGAGCATTGCTGGTATTGCTGAGTGGTTTGCAGTCCTGATGCTGGCAGATGCAGCCAGTAGTATGCTGCTTCTATGCATTCTAGAGTATGTGATCTCTTGGAGAGGGGGGAGCTCCAAATCCCTGGGGCTCTGGCCCCTGATGTTTAAAGCTGCATGCTATCTAAGCGTGTTTGGTCTGTTCATGCTGGCAGTGGTCCGTTCAGACTGGTTCAGCAAATGCTCTTGGCTCAGCATAGCCCAGGTCAGTAAGCAAACACTTGCTTACATTTCACTTCTCCATTGTATTGACAAGATTTAAAAATCTTCAGTCTCTAGCAGTCAAAACAGGGCAATCTGAATACAAAAGACCTATTAGTTCAGTGTGAAAAGGATTTAGTTACAGAACTGTGGGGATAAGAATGCAGGTGGGAATGACGGGAACACTGTCCTGGGCTTGAGCCCAGCAAATGTCCAGGACATATGAAGAACTATTTCCTTAGATTTAGCGTCCTTTTCACAAAGACACTTTCTATTTCCCAGGCCAGTGTCCTCCTTTATGTTCTCTCTTATCCACCTACATTAATTACTGTAAGTCCTTTTCATTTGGCCTCTTACCTTTTAAGGTTGAAATAATAATCAATATTCTTTTAACGTTTTAAATGTAAGATTTCTATCTCTAGTAGCAGAGCTAGAGACATGCAGCCATCAATGTGACAAGCGCTATGCTGAAGTTTCACTTCACTGTGAAGGTCTAAACCCCTATTTTAAATCCCTGCAAGGCTGCAGGCTTGTTTCTCTTCTGCTTTTTGTGTTGTAGATTTGTTGTCTTATTTTTTTCCCCATTGGGGCAGCATCACCACCTGTAGAGAGGGACCGGTCCTTAGCATCTACCCTGAGGCTGTCTGGAGCTGATTACAGGAATGGTGGGGAAAGAAGGACAGGCACTGGAGAGGATACACTCAGCTTGTCAAGCCTAGGGTATCTGTGGGATGTGCTTTTCCCTGACATGGAAAAGATGTTGTTGCTTTTTCCTTTGGGCAGGGAAGGGTGAAATTACAGATCTTAAGTTTTGCGACTCTTATGCCACCTGCAGTTCCCCAGGGATCAACTTGATCTCCAGTCTCCAAGAACCTACATTATATTAGCAGTGAAGCATCATTATAAATAGAAGATACACACTATTTTCTTTTCTCGTCTTGCCCCACAGATGTAACAAAAGCCTGTCTCAATGCCGAAACATCTCTAGAAGAACAGGATTCCGAAGGCTTGGGAAGGGGGACTGGGGAATTGGGACAACACAGATGATCAGTATTTAAGTGTGCCTTCCATTGCCTTTACTGTGTGGGGAATGACACCATGAAGCTCTGGCACCAGGACTTTTCTAAATGTAGAGGCATTTCTAAATGGTGATATTTAGTTGCCTGAATTTCCAGGCAGAAGGAAGCTGGTGCAGACATCCTGGGATCTGCTGTTCTTGGATACATATGGACTGGTCCCCCCTGAAGCTCAGTGCCGTTGGGAGCCCTGACAGGAGGTGGCCAGAGTCATCAAGAAACTTGCAGAGGCTTTCTGCTGTTTCTGTCACAGTTCAGCAGTTCTGGGGAGCTGGGTGGAGGGGAGGTTGTTCTGGTAGTTACATATGTAAGGCAGGTGGCCGTTTTAAAATGTACCTTTCAATTTTGATTGCAGTTTTTTAATTGCATTTAACAGCGTCCCTGCTGGTTCTCCATTCTGCATCCGTGCAGCCACGTTCTATTGATGGCCTGTTGTGATTTCAATGGAACATCATGGGATGTACCTGGCACGTCGGGCAGCACTGGATGGAGGTGCCTTTAGCCCAATGTACCTGGCATGGTAAGCGGCAACCAAGTGGTTAATCTGCATTCTACTGCTCATAGTCTCAGCTTGTATAGCAAGGTGTTCCTGCTTTGCTGCAGCCTTGCACTGACTAGAAATCACTTGCTCTCCTGATGTTAGTGCTTTCATGCACACAGGGCCCTTACCCTTTTCACCCATGGAGGTTTCCCTTCTCTGGGCAGTTTGCCATGCAGTAGAGAACAGCCTAGCCATGTCAGGCTCTCCTTATTATTCTAGAACAGGAAAGAGAAGGGACTGGGGAATCATCTGACTCTTTTTCTTCTCTCCTTTTTGGGCCAGGAGCTGGTAGCAGTTGAGCATGTATTGCCCACGTACCTAATGTCCAAAGGCTGCTGCGCAGAGGTACCCAAGAGGTGCTTGTGTCCATAAGCAAGGCCATACTGTTTCTGCAGGAGTCCTGCTAGAGCTGCTTCAGGGAGCTGGGAGGGAAGTTCTGCCTGGCCACTTTAAGTTTGCTGATGTGGTATCCTCTGTGAAAAGATCCTCCATTCTCCTTCTTTCCATGTCCAAACCTGCCACATCGTCTGCACATTCTGCTCTGTCCTGCATGTCACTTCCTCTCCCTTCCCCAGCTCTGCAGACCTCTCCCCGAGTAACCTGACATGTTGGTCTTACCTATTTTGAAGTGAGTTATTCTGTGAGAAGAACAAGGGTGCTGCATCCTGTTTTCTGCTTGAGTCACACCACAGAGCTTTTGCTGCTCCGCTGCCAATGAGGAAAATGCATGTTCTTGCCTCTGTTTCCGAGTTCTGCTGTCTGCCTGCTCACAAGGGCTGGGGATAGGGAACCATGTGAGCTAACACAGTACCTGTATTCCTCCCCATGCCTCTGCTGCTCTGGAATGTGAATACCTTTAAAAGGCATGGGTTAATGACTGGACTGCTGCAGCTCCTGGGGGGAAGCCCACTTCACTGATATCTTGCAGAGTCCTGGAAATAGGTTCTGTTGGGATGTGGGGAGAGAAAGATCAGATGAGCCAGAGAGCAACAGGAAAGCTGTCTTCCCAGTGGGGTCCTCAAGTGCAGCGAAGAAGTTAGCTCATCTGAAACTGAAGAGTGCAGAAGTCACCTGTTTCAGTTTCCCCCAGGTCCCATAGCAATTGGACACAGCATTTTTAATGTAGGAAGTAAATTGGTGGGAAAGAGCAATGCAGGAAACGATTTAATTTTGTCTTGTTTTTCCCCACACTCACTGCTGCAGTGTCTGCTCAGCACAGCACAACTGCTTGGGAAGGTGGAGAAATAAGTAAGCAGGCCACTATCTTGTCCTAGGTATATTATAACATGCACAGTAGGCTAATGCTTTAACAGCATCTAATGTGATACATCACATCTAATCTGTTTGTTGGTTTTTATCTGCAGTACTGTTAGTTCACTGTTCAGGTGCTCGGTGTCTAACCTTCTCATCCATCCACAAATCCTCTACGTGAAATGAGTGATTCCTTAGATCTGTTTTTGATTGATTCTTTGCTTCACTGGTGTTGCTTCTTAAAAGGTAAACAATATTCATATGCTGCAATCTATAACTCAGAGATGAAATCAAATAGCATCTCCTGCCAGAGGTTGCTAAGATAACACATTTACCATTCATTCAGCAATTCCTTTTAGGAAAAGGTTTAGTGATATTAAAGAAAATCAGATCTGCAGTGGATATGTAGATTTTTACTGTTTAAAAGGGTGAAGGGACTCCTGTCTCCTGTACTTTGGCAATGTAATATTCTGTGATGTCCAGAGTCTTTGTGGAAACTGAGAGAAAATGAAGGTTTTCCTGCTTTGTAGCGAGAGCAGCTCAGCTCCTGGAGCAGTCTGTGCATTCTGCACAATCTTCATGCCCACAGGATCCCAGTGTGCCCCAGGCTGGGCACAGCAGCTGTCAGTTACCTGCCTCCTTGGGCAATAAGCTTAAGGAAGATGCTGTAAGCTCTTAGCTTGCAAAGCTTTGTTTGATGTGTGGCATCTGCTTGCAGCATTACTGTATTCTGTGATTTGTGCCCTGTATTTTTCATGTCTTTGCATGTGCTGTGTGTCTCAGTGTCATGGATATGGTGGAGGTAGTGGGAGCCTCAGTCTTGCTTCATTCCCTACTTGCACAAGAATATTGGAGCAGGTTCATTGCTCTGAAATCTGTCTTGAATGCCTAGGAAGCAATCTGAATCTGAAAACAGGCCATTTCTAATGCTATTTGTCCAAAGCCTTCTGTGATCCTGTTTTAAATGCCAAGGAGTGAAATTCTGCACACCAAATTCAATGATAAAAAGACTTGGCCCCAGTGAGACATCTACACACTCTTGGGCTTTGGTTCTTTTACTAGAAATGCATCTGAGCCTTTCCTAAGGCAGGGCTCCCCTGAAGTAGGAATATGGTTTTTCCTATCTTTTTGAAGAGAACAGAAAAGGAAGGGTTCTCACAAATGACACTGAGATACAAGAAATACAAACCACTGTGATTTTTCAGGGCTTTGGGGGGCTTTTGTTGTTGTTATTGGTGGTGGTGATGTTATCCAAATGTTCAGGGTTTGTTAAGAGCCAATTGCAAACTGATGGATAGCAAGGCCTTTGCAAGGCTGTATCTGCCATTTGTTTGGGAAGATCTGCTAACTTTTATACTGGACTTAACCTTGTAGTTGTGTCTGGTCCCATGCTTCCAGCTAGAAGTGAGATTTTAGGAATGCCACAGATTAAGGAATAATGCCTGCTTCTCTTTTGCTAACAAGTTTTCCAACACCCCTCTTCCCCCACCTCTGAAATGCATTCAAGAAGGGTTTGTAACTGGTCAGCTCTGGAAAATACTTGGTATGAATTTAGTTTTGTTCAGGACTGCACAAGACACACAAGCCAAGTCGATGCTATAAAGCTTTTGTCGGTCAGTCAGAGGTGTGTTCTCTGACCACGCTGCTGCCCTGGGCAAAGCCCTTGGGGGGCAATTCTGGCACAATTTTAAACATGGGGCTCTAAACTTAGCTGAGGGTTTTGCTGCCTTCTCCCATCACATTCATTTTGTTTGGATTGCTAAATCCATGATAGACTTCAGCTAGCAAATGTAAATTTGATAGGCAGTGCTTAAACCTGACCACTGCTTTTAAGATCTACTAAAGGTAATAACAGACCTCATACTTATGTGCTACT
Source organism: Psittacus erithacus (assembly GCA_009867235.2). Taxonomy (NCBI): domain Eukaryota; kingdom Metazoa; phylum Chordata; class Aves; order Psittaciformes; family Psittacidae; genus Psittacus; species Psittacus erithacus. The sequence goes on from WYDI02023223.1 coordinate 158,648, forward strand.
GAACATAAATACTTCTGTACAATTTGACATGTGAGATAAATAGAGGTAATTTAAACAATTTGTACTGTGCTAATTTTTATGCAGCAGAACGTACTGAGGTTTAATAATATTACCTTCCTCATGAAGGTCACTAAAAAGCAGACTTAAAATTCTACCCCTGTTTCCAGGGCTCTCCCTGCAGGCTTACTCTCAATATCATTTATGGCAGAACGAAAGAAAAAAGGAATGAAAATCTAACCATATTTTCTATTAGTAGCTGCAGCAAGTCTTTACTCTTTGCAAAGACTTAGACAAGTATGTACACAGAGATTTCTACACCTCTGCTTCAAGTACCACATGAATGGGAAATAAGCTTGCTTTTACTTCAGTAACACGCTTTTCTTTTTTATTAGTCTGTTTAGGAAAAAATATTGGCTGTGCTGTTTCCTTTCCTTTACCATGTTTGTACTTTATGGAGCACATAAAAATCATATCCAGGGATTTTGTGTGTTATATGCATGGAAAAGCCACCATTATGTTTGTAGTGAAAATAGTGTAGGAGTAGGCTGTCTCGTGCTATTCTCGAGCAGGATGCAGTTATGTATATATAGATGCTGTGTTATGTTACAGGCCATGTTTTTGTCCTTCCCTATCAATGTATCTCGGTGACCCAGAAGTAAGTGCTTTTACTGGCCTGGCTAGATAAAAGTGGGTATTTGGTGCCTCTGTGCTGTTGCTCCTTCCTCTTAATCAGCAATTCTGGAAGCAAGCCACTAGAACCAGACACATTGCCTGCGTGCTGCAACTCTGATGTAACTCATTACAGCAAAACTTGTTTTTAAAGTGCTGGACACTGTTCACTGGTGGTAATCCCGGTCTCTGTCATGTTTTTGGGATGCTGCAGGATGAGTTTCTATGACAGAAACACTATAGATGAAGAAAAAACAGCTGGCAGCACCATGGCAATTGTGCCTGCAGTTCCTTCTTTTGGCTGCTACCCTTTCTAAAGCCAGCCATCTCTGGGAACAAAATTAATGTGCACAAAGGCACAGTGATGGATTCACCGTCTTTTTGGGTTCCCATCCATTGCTGAAACGATACAGAACACAAAAGCAGAGCAGCCATTTCAGCTATGGGTCAAGGCGATGAGCCACTGAGATCTGTGTGGATGCTGAATTAGGTGCTGGAGCACTGAACAGGGGCTACCAAATGTATAACCAAGTACCAGGCTGACCAGATAACAAAGTGAAGGAATGTGTCCTGTGGAGGAAGGGGAGGCACATGCTTGGCAGATCTGATCTGCTGGAAGAAGTATAAGTACCAGGCTAGTCAGGCAGCAACGCTGGAGGAAAAACTGTATTCCTTTACCTTTCAGTAGCTTTTTTCAGAAAGCAAAATGTTTTTGTTGTGCAGAAATGGGTGATGTAAATTTACCACCTTTCTGCCAAATTAAATCTTTATTTATTACCAGTTAGTAAGAATCAGGTCTGAGATTATTTTTAATACTGATAGTATCGCTCCTTATTTTTCTTGTGTACATACTTGCCACAGAGGGAAGTCTAATGTTTCATCATTTGGAATCTGATGGGACAGAGTGGGGTAAAGCAATGAAGATGTTAACTGATTATGATTTTAAGAGAAAATTTAAGCTCTTCATTTCTATACACTTATGGCCTGCTGCTCCTTCACTGAGAGAAATCTGTTTCAATAATATGATAAACTAGGGGAAGAAGGAGGTGGAAGGCTAAATGTGGCTGTTGGTATTGCTGGTATTTCATTGTTGGTATTTATTATGTATTAATTATTCATTATTGTTGGTATTTAATTCCTATATTTGAACTCCAGAGACTATTTGAAATCAATCTTAACAGACAAATGCCCATTACAAGTAGTAGTTGGCTCTTTCAAACAAAAAAAACCACAAACCAAACCAAAAATAAAATTTTATGTTGGATTCCTGAATGCAGCCCCAGATTTAAATTCTGGTTTTTATGTGCTGTAGTATCTACCAAACATGCAATTGCAATTAGTTCTGATATGCCTCTAACTAGGTATTTCCTAAGTTCATGCTACTGAGGAAGTCAATATAAATCTCTAAAATACATTGTGAATACTGTTTGTGAAATACATGAACTACACAGAGGTAACCACAATTTTCCCCTCTTCCCAGCACTTCAGGGTCTGGTTGATTCTATGAGACTGTGACTTGCATTAGTTACTTGACTCTTATCAGTTTGAACAAAATTCCTTCAAACCTAAAGGCAGGGCAGAATTAACTTAAGAAATCAGTTTCAGATTGCTGAAGACATTTGGTGGCATTTAGCTAGCTGAGCATCCTGAATTGCAGCCAGTTCAGGGTTGATTCTACCCCTTCATGTCAATGGATTTGAGATACGGATATTGCCGGGGGGTGGTTTTTAAGACAGCCTTTCATACTCTTAAGGAGATTCCCCATTCACACCTCAGTGTGATTAATTCCATCTTCAATGGATTTAGTTGCAACATGTCATTTTCTCAACTCCAGAGCAGCTGGGTGTTATAGGATTTCAACATGTAAGAGCCAAGAATCAAACTACATGTTAAAGCAGGGAAGCTGCAGCTTATGCGAATTATTTTACATGCTCAGATATGCAAATGGAAGTGAAGTAGATGCTGCTTTTTTCTTCCTTTTTTTCTTGCTCTTCATCCTCCCTTCAGATTTGTGTCAAGAGAGAGAAACAGCTTTCCCCTGTACCTACCTGTTGTGTTCCTGCTGGTATCTTTTGAATAGTACTTCCAGCCAATGATGCCTGCTTTTGTAAAGAGATATTTACAAATCTGACTTTTGAAAGACTTGAATGAAAGCTTAATGTGAGAAGTAATTTTCCCTGTACTCCAAGCAGGACCACAGCTTGCAGGGCTGAACATACCCAGAGCTCCTTAGTCAGTGTCAAGCCTAACATTAACTGCATTAAGCTAGTCCATTAAATGTAGACTTGTTAAGAGTGGCAACAGCAGGTTCACACCCTCTCATCCTCCTGTTTTGCAGGTGGTAAGGTGAAGGTGAAAGGAAGAGAAGGTGGAGATGGAACTGCCAAATCATGCCAAACAACTGCTACTGCAGCTGAACCAGCAACGAGCCAAAGGTTTCCTCTGTGATGTGATCATTGTGGTAGAAAATGCCCTGTTTCGTGCCCATAAGAACATCCTGGCAGCCAGCAGCATGTATTTCAAATCCCTTGTCCTGCATGACAACCTGATTAACTTAGACACGGACATGGTGAACCCCACCGTGTTCCGGCAGATCTTGGACTTTATTTATACTGGTAAGCTCTTAACGACTGACCAGCCCGGTGAACAGAACTTTAATGCTCTCCTCACCGCAGCAAGCTACCTCCAACTGCACGACCTGGCAGCTCTCTGCAGAAAGAAGCTGAAGCGGAGCGGCAAGTCCTTTGCTGGCAAGGCCGGCGGCCTTGGTGTCGGGAGATCTGCCAGGAGTCAGAGACTTTCCACTGCTTCAGTCATCCAAGCTCGCTATTCAGGGTCAAATGAGGGGTTGAAGGGCTCGCACTCAAAAGAGCTGTCAAAGGGAAAGCTCTCTGATGACGAGGTCTTCATCAGTAGCTCCAACCAAGAGAACTGTCACTCCTTAAGCAGGGGAACCAGTAAGAACGGTGGTGGGAGCGGCAGTGCGAATGGGAGCACCGGGGACCAGGAGCTAGGCCTTGACCTGTCCAAAAAAAGCCCGTCGCTCCCTGTTGCAGCCTCCCATGATGACACGCAGCACAGCGAAAGCCAGCATGGCTCTCCCCAATCTGCCTCAGCCCCTGCAGCCAACAGTGCCTCATCGTTCGACGAGTCTGGAGTCGGAGCCCCTCACAGCATGGCAGACAGCAGCGACCCCATGGAGATGGATCTGAGCGAAGAGTGCCACCACTCACTGACAGAGAGCAGCCAGCGCAAGGGCCTCCGGCACTCGTCCCGCAAGAAGGAGTGGATCAAGAAAGACAATGCCTTTGACCGAAAGGAAGGGGGCAAAGACAGGGATGAGGGTGAAGGGCTGCCCAATGGTATCTTGCTGGGGCCCTTGTCCAAGTCTGTGGAGAGGAGTCTGGCCGGGGCCTATGGCGCAGACCTACCCTACCCGTGTAAGGAGGAGGTGGAAAATGGCAAGGAGAACAGTGACGACAGCGGCCAGAGCGAGAGCGAGAGCGGCGGGCATACTAGTGCCAACTACGTCTACCGGCAGGAGGGGTTTGAGCCAGTGGCCTACGGTGACAACCTGTATGTCTGTATCCCCTGTGGCAAAGGCTTCCCGAGCTCTGAACAACTCAATGCCCATGTAGAGACGCACACCGAGGAAGACCTTTACATCAAGGAGGAAGGCACATACGGCGGCAAGGATGAAGCTGAGGATTTGTCCAACCCCAACCAGTCCTACGCCGCGGAATCCCGACCCTTCAAGTGTTCAGTGTGTGAGAAGAGCTACAAGGATCCAGCCACGCTGCGGCAGCATGAGAAGACTCACTGGCTGACACGGCCCTTCCCTTGCAACATCTGCGGCAAGATGTTCACGCAGCGGGGCACCATGACACGGCACATGCGCAGCCACTTAGGGCTCAAGCCCTTTGCTTGCGAGGAATGCGGGATGCGCTTTACCCGGCAGTACCGACTGACAGAGCATATGCGTGTCCACTCAGGAGAAAAACCTTACGAATGTCAACTGTGTGGTGGGAAATTCACCCAGCAGCGCAATCTGATCAGCCACCTGCGAATGCATACCTCTCCCACATAAGCCAAAGACTCCAGAATGAGCTTCGAGCCCATCCGCAGTGATTTACCTTTCTGTAGACTTGCTGCTTAAAAAAAAAAACAAAAAGAAAAAAGAAAAAAAAAAAACAACAAAAAAGGGGGCAAGTCCCCACACTCTGTTCAGTCATGGGAGGCCTAAACAAATGTAGCTTTAACATTTAAAAAAAAAAAGTTCCTTTTTTCCCTTTTTTTAAAAAAAAGAAAGGTCCACAGCCAAGCTGATGCATTTAGTCCAACTCTCCCTCCAAATCCTGGTGATCCGACAAGAAATGCCACTTCTTTTTGCACACATTGACTTCATTGTCATACTGATTATCTGGAGCAGGTAGGATGGGGACCACGGGGAACCTTCTGCTGGCTTCCCACTCCCTGCCTCTTTCCTTCCTGTTACTGTCACCCTACTTGCCTCCTCTCTTAAACCCAAACTCAGTAGGGGCATTTCTTGCCATCAACAAGACAATAAAATATACCTTTCCAGTGGCCTCAATAGCTGTGAAACAACACAGCCTTGCATTCACAAGTGCAGAAGCTGTGTCTGTGGACCATCTCACAGAGTTGGCAGCCCCTTCAGACACTGTGGGAAAGCCATAGCAGCGGTGGAACCCGCCACCCTTCCCCTGGCCTGGCAATGGCTGGGAGTGCAGCAGCTTGAGTGACTCCTCCCTCACCATGCCTTCCTCTTTTGGTTTTGATCTTTATCCTTGGCACACGTAACCACATGCCACCTCCTTCCCACAAAACACACAAACCTCTTCTGCCTTACCCATGACTGAACAGGGCCTGGATGCCCTGGGAATTTCTTTCAGTGAGCAGGGGGTCGTCTTTACTTTTCTAGTAGTTTCGTATGAATATTCTTTGCTTAGAGGTACTTGTTTTATTAAAGGAAAAACCATTGTAACGTTTATGTGAATGTTTGAACTGGAAGGTCTGAGGTTAATTCTAGGGGGGGGGTGGGGAGGGGGTTTGATGTAGGCTGGACTTGCTACAAGTTCCTTAGGTACTTTTTTATTATTTTTTATTTTGTTTTTTTGTGTGTGTATGTTTTTAGCTTTCCTCCCTCACTAAAGAGCGAGTCTGTGTGGACAGGCTTGTTACCTTTGCTACCTCTTGAATTCATGAGAACAATAAGATGGTTAGTGAAAGATTAGGCTTTTTTTTTTTTTTTTCCTTTCTTGTAAGTAATTAAATGTATAAAAGTAGAAGCTAAATTAAAGTTAAGGGATTTTTACCACCCCGTCCTTCCGTCAAAAGTCAGCTAGAGAAATGTTAAAGCAAAGCTTGGCCAAAGACAAAGCAAAAAACATAGGTTGAGCCAGAGGCTGTGCTGGCTGCTTGGACTGGCTCATTCGCAGTCTCTTGGCTGGTTGTAGTCACTTTTAGATAAAAGAAGAAAACTTCTCTGAGCTTTTTGGGCCCTTTCCAGCTTTGTTTATTGAATCTGGATCCCATGGGGAGGGGAAAATGTCCCCCTCATCTTCCACTCCCCCAGCACATCTGGGTCAGTCTGTAAACACCTGGCAGGACAGAGGGTGAGGGCATAGCAGCCTATAATTTACTAGAATCCAGAGTGCAATAAGGTGGGGGAGAGGAGGAAAAAGCAAACCAAAGTGTTTCATATCCTCCCTTTTAGACAATTTAACACACGCACACACAAAAAAAAAAGAAAAAAAAAGAGAAAAAAAAGAAAAATGAAAAGAAAAAGAAACAAAATGTTCTTACAACATCTGCATAAGACATCACAGCCAACAGCTGCTATTGGTTTAGGAGAGAAGACAGAGAACTTAGCCCACCAATTCTTGGCCCCCTTGACTTTGTTGGCGTGACCTTGTGGAAAGCTATGGCTTATTTCAAGCCTCCCATGACTGTGGTGGTAAAAATTCACAGCCAGTAGAATCACCCCTTCTGAATTGAGTCAGGTTTACACTTGTGTTTTCTCAGTTGTTTGTTCTCTTTGGGTTTTTCCCCCACTCAAACCAGTTCAGTCTCTGCGGAAGGGTCTCCAGACCTCACGCTTTGTCTTTTTCAGAAAAGAAACAAAACCAATTTTTTTAAAGTTTTGACCAAAAAAAGAAAAAAAAAAAAAAAAGAAAAAAGTGATCATGTTTGACTAAAACAAAGGAATATAAGCTTCATTTTCTATTGGGTTTTTTTTTGTTTGTTTTTTTGTTTGTTTGTTACGGTAGAATAGTCCGTAAGAAGTTTTTGGGTCAATTGAATGAACTGAGGAAACTGGAACCCAGGCTCCAAGCAATAGAGATCCCAAAGGCCAAGCCTTGGCCTGGTGTTATGTTACAGGGAACACGCTGGCCCCTCTCCTGCCATGCTCCAGGGTGCTGCTCCCAGTGCCATTGCCTGCCTGCCTGCCTCGAACCCTGTGAGAGGGGAGCACGGATTTGTGTTTTTTCCTAACTGTGCTGAGATGCGCTGTTTTTCTTCTGGGGGTTAGGTCTGATTTTAGTGTCTTTAGCACTTCCACATTTTGAATATATATTGAATTCTTTCTTCCTTGGTTCCTTGCCAAACCCCCCTGAGAACGTCCCCAAACCAGCCTTTGGGGAGGCCAGGGAGGGCCCTGCCATCTACCTTTTTCTCAGAGCAAGTCTCAGCAGGGCTGAGGGACAGCAGTGCAACATTAATTCCTAGGCACTTTCACCCTGCCTTTACCTTCCCTCCAACCACCCTGAAGCTGAGCTGAATCCCACCCTGGCTCAGGCTGCAGCTCCCTTGTGGGTTTGGGATGCTGGTCCCCCCATTCCCTTGTGGCCCTGCAGTCTGCCCAGCAGTGATGGGGGTGGCAGGACGGTGTCTGCAGAAGCCAGCCCTGGGCCAGCAGCTCAAGCTGTGACCCACTGAGCCAAGCCATGGAGCAGCCCAAGGCATGAGGAAGCAGTGAGCTCCTCAGCAGGCAAATAACCCGCTCCCCCTCTCTTAACTCCATTTCTGCAAGCATGTGTGTGGGTGATGTAGCCTCTCCCTTCCCAGGCCCCCTTGTCATTTGTTTCTTAAGCCTTTGAGAATCATGTTGAAGTTTCAGGACCCAATGCTGTTTTTTAAAACCATTTTTCAGAGCATCTTTCTTTTTTAACTTGATCCCCTCCCCAGCACTTAAACCATACGACATAAAGTCTGTGTACAGCAAGAGTATTGTACAAAAGGAGATTTTTGTTCTTTTTGTTTTCAAGTAGCTGTGTAAAGTTGTGTTCCATAGATTGAGTATAAACACCATTTTCCAAATTGGGACAGTAATAATGAATAATTAAGAATACTCAAAGCTTCAGGGACTGTTTCAGGCCTGCTTGGGGCCTAAACACTCAACTGCATTTGTACGACATAGTATTGTATCAAACATTTTTCTGTATTTTAATGAGAAAGCAAAACACTAGTTTCATATTTAAGATTTTAAGAGTTTGGGGGGGGGTGGGAGTTGCATTTTTTGGTTTTTGGTTTTGTTTTGTTGGGTTTTTATTTTATTTTTTTTAAATACACAAAGAGCCTCAAGAGGAACGAAACAATTTAAAAACAAACAAAAAAACAAAGATTAAAAAAAAGAAAGAAGAGGCCAGGCAGCTTAAGTATATGCTTTAGTCACTTAGTTCCAGAATGTTTTCGGAATAACAGGAAAAAAGATAAAATAGCAAAAGTTGTATAAAAGAATAAAGAAGCTCATACCCAAATTCACAAAACTATTTTTTAAACCAAAGCACATTTGAATGAGTATGGAACCTCACTTGGCTCAGAAAAGTACTAATATATTTATCTCATTGTTTACATAAACTTTTACAGTTTCAGACCTCAACAGATCTAGGGGCCAGTCAAAATTAATCTTTGCTTTTTCCATTGGTTTGTCTGTGAAGGCTATGCAGCGCTCCCCAGCTTGGGAGGGAGACCTGTGTCCCAGCCTGCATTCCAGCGCTGCTCGGGAGGGCAATGACAAATGTGGCACGTAGATACTGTTTTCTTTGTCTTCAACCCGTAAGAGATGTTGCTGGGAATGAGACCTAGGCACTACTGTGGTGGCATTCCAGCTTACCTCTTCCTCAGAGGAATCTGAGGGTATCAAGAGGGCAAAGAGAGATGCAAGATGCGCCAGAGACAGAGAAGGATGTTCTCAGAAGATGAGAGCTGCTGTACCCAGCACATCTCCTTACTGTTAGCCATGGGGAGCAGGGCTGAGCTCCTTTCCAGTCCTTTACTGAAAAACCCCCAAAACCAAATTCCTGGCAAAAAAAGCCCCAAAAGCCCAGCTCTGTGCATGTGGGGGAATTAGCAGGAGCCACAAAGTTCACAGAAGACACCAAAGAGCTATTGACATGCAGCTTCTGTGAAGCTTTGTGGCTGCTGACATGGAAGAGTACGCACAACTCGGAAGGGCCCCTCTGCGCCAGGCAGGGCTGTGGCAGAGGTGGCTGCTCTCCCTGCGCTGACTTGGGTAGCTTTAATGGTCTGGTGTGAGGGCAAGAGCACGGCCCCTACCTGCCTCCTCCTGTTCAGAGCTGTGCTGGGGCCTGAGCTGTACTGTTGGGACCATCTGAGCCACCTCTTAATTTAACAGCTGGATTGATTCACTCCAGACTTCACAGTCACGCCCAAAGAGCCCAGCCAAAACTCCTAAGGCATTCTAGGTGGGAACCTAAGCTTGATTTGCATGTTAGGACAGTTTAAAGATACCCAGTGAAGGTGGTTTGCTAAAATACTGCTGAAGCCAAAACAAAAAAGATTAACAATAAGGCTCCCCATCATTAGTCTTGACCCTTTGTAGCTTTTACCTTCTACACCAAAGCCACCTCAAAGATTTGAGGGGGGGCTGATGGAAAATGAAATATTAATTTTGCCTGGTCTTAATATCTAACAAAGATGGTGCAAACACTATTTGACAGTGTTGTTTTTGTATCAATATGTATGTGCAGTAATGAATGTATTTATTTCTCAGATTCTGTATGCACAGTTTTGCAATGTAATTCAGAAAGTTGCAAACACAAAGATGTGTCCGCAGGGTCTTCTCTACAGGATTTCAAAAAAAAAAAAGAAAAAAAATATATTAAAAAAAGAGAAAAAAAAAAAAAAAGAATCTCAGAGACTCTCAGCATAGCCATAAACCATAACCTGTGAAGACAATACAAAGACTGGACTTTTGTAGCTTTGCATAGAAGAGGAATTTATGTTTTGCTGTATTTAAATGTTTCAATTTACAGTGTCACTCTCCTAAGATTCCTGTTTTGGTTTTTTGTTTTTATTTCCTCTCGTGTGTGTGGAAAGCATTGTTTTCAAGCAGTGCAGCAGGTTCAAAGTCTGGGTTAGCAGTATTTTACCGTGTCGCTTCAGTTCTGAAAAGCAGGAGTGTGGGTCTTGACCAGGGAAACATCCAGCGCACTCAGTGACACAAAACCAATTCTGAGGTGAGTGCTGGCAAAATCCAGAGAAGGTAAAAGTCATCAGAGGAACAGCTGTGTGCTTCTGATTGCAGCTTGTGACTGAGACCAGCCTCTTGTCCTGCCTGACAGGACGTAGGCTCCTTTGCTCTCCCTCATCCCTCACTCACTGTTTACTGTGGTAGCAATAAGGATCTCAGAACTGGGGAGCTGATGCCTAAGATACCTAGAGGAAGTTTTGTGCCAAACCCAACAGCCTCTGTGCCATCTTCTGATGGGCCTTGCAAACTGAAGAATCAGATTCCCTGTAGTGTAACTTGCTTAGAGCCCCAGGGTCAACCTGTACTTCACAAAACCTCTTATTCCAGCCGTACTGGTGGAGTCAGCAGTTATGGACCTCCTACAGCCTTAAAAATTAGCATAAAGAAAGGATGTTTGTTGATTTATGGATATTTGCCAAATTCAGAAACCTTTCCAATCAGCTGTGCTGAAGTTAAGAGAAAAGCAAATAGTAAACAGAGACAAAACCTTCCTACATTTTTAAATGGGTTTGAGAAGCTCTACGTAGCAAATATCTTGCTCTCCCCAGACAACATAAATGCTCATCATTGAGATGGCATGTTTGAATAAACATTTGTTTAAGCAAGAACTTTGTTGTTTAAGGAACTCTGAGCTGTAATTCTGGAATAATTCAATAGACTTTTAGCATTTTTTTCTTAGTTTTTGTTTAAACTTAATAATTTGCTCCACATCAGCAAAGTTTCTCCATTTCTTGTAAACCCCCTTTTTTCCAGAAGCTTACCCTTGCAGTCCAGAACTGACCATGTTCTTGAAAATCTGGTGGTTACTTTCAGTGGCTGAAAGTAGCTTGCTGCAATGTTTTAAGTCTCATGGTACTTCATTGTCCTGATTTTAGTGCAGGGGACAAGCAGGCAAGCAGTAGCTGATTCTCAGCCTCCTTCCATTCCTTGTATTTTGCATTTTTCAGAGTAGGAAATCTCACTTTTGATGATTTCCCATTAAACTTGCTAAATCTGCTGCTTTCCTTGGAGAAGATCTGGAATCCCTTCTGAGGCTGTTCCAGCTCTGCTGTAAGGCTCTAAGCTGGACCTCCTGATCAGAAAGGATTCTTTCTTTCAGCCCTAGTTAATCTCCGTGCCACAACAGAATTGCTATTTATTTTGCTTTCCTTGTCTTAACTGGACTCAGAGACACTGAAATGTAAGTTTCGAGCTAGAAGTGCATCTTTGTTCAGTTGTCTCCTATCACCATCCTCTTCTTTCCTTCCTTCCCCAATTTTACTAAGTATTTTGAAGCTCAGTGTTGAACACATGGGGATCAATGGATCAGTGTTTTTGAACAGAGCAGCCCCTGTGCAATGCAGTAGGGAAGGTCTACACCAGAACGCTTCATGCTACATTTGTTGGCAGTTGGGGGACGCAATTCCTGGCGCTTGTTTTCCCTGAGGATGGGATGGTTTTAAACATTCTCATTCACAAGTTATCAGTCGAAGCACCTCGCACAACTGTTCTCTAACTTTCATAGGAGTTTGGCTGGCTGGGGATAACTTTTCTATGAGGAGAGGATCTTGTTCTGGCTGGCTGGATTTTTTTTCCCTATTTTATTTGAATACTTCAACTGAAAAAGGGATGTTGCATCTCTCTCTGTTTTATTTTAATTTTAAGCCTTAATTATCAGTCAGTCGAGGAGCCCTGGATGTTTCCTGGGGAGGGGAAAGGAGGGAAGGGCAAGGGAAAGGCCGACATTCCTGCTGCAATGTTCTGTTCATTTCCTTCAAGAGCTTGAATTCAGGTCAGAGCCACACATAGTTTGTGGCTTCAACTCAAGTGTCATATAAAAAAATACAGAAATTATAATATGATCTCAGCATTCAGAAATTTGCAGTCTTAATGTACAGTGATGAGAAACTGTTATTTTATGATCTTTTCATTAAAAGCTTGATTGAAAAATTACATCTTTTGCTCTAGAGTTCACCTTGTTCCTATAGCTCTCTCCATGGTTTCTCCTCATTTATTCTTGCCCAGGGATTTGAATCAACTACTTCACAATGCAGACACCCCCCATGCACACAGAGCCAAGAGAGCCGCACGCAACTTCTCATTTTAAGCCCCTATGCAATCTGCTCATAAGCCAAAATCTGATGCTCATTAGAAAATATAGAAGGGATGAACTGCATGGGCCTGGTGCACAGTAAATGTGCAGGCAATGAATAATGGGAGAAATTATGATTTCACCTTTCTTGTTGTGACCCTGCACAAGTTGAAGCCACTTTTGAACAGTTACCTCTGCCTTGTCCACAGTTTGAAAGCAGTATTTGGCAGAGACAGTAGATGGACCTGCGGATCCATAAATCCCTTCGCTCCATTTGGACTGTTAAGTCTGACTCCCTGAGCACACCTTTGAGGAGCAGAGAAGCAACTGAGGCAGAAAAGTTTCCTAAAAGGAATTATGGTTCTCCATCCACCTGTGGTGCAAGTAAAAAGGGGAAATGCTTCCAGGGAAGATGGCTTAAGTAACAACAAAAGCACCCATTGCAGATCCCAGCCTCTCAAATGTGAAGATCCAGACATTTTTCCTTAGGCAGGTTAAGCGTGTCCCTAGTAAAATTAATGAACATTACCTTGGGCTGGGTTCTCAGTGTTGTTTTCTGGTTCCCAAGGCATCTTTTTGGATCTAAGGATCCTTCAATAAAATACCTATTTAATGGAGACAAATTAAGCATCTTCACCATCACAAGAGCCAAGCTTAGTATTCTGCAACACTTCCCTTTGGCACACTACTCATCACCACAGTTTTGCTGTTTTCTCCCAGAGCCTGTTGGAATGCCTTAATATGCATCAAAATAACCCTGGTGTTGAATTCATATATTTCTTTCTGATCCTTCTTCCTTTCTTTATAAACACAATGCTGACTATATTTTAAAGTGACTGACTAAAGGAGCTTCAAGTTTAGTCAGTTTTCTGACAGGTTGCACAGTCAGCAGCACTGGTAAGAAAATCATTTTTATTTGTCCTTGAAGATGTGTTTTACCCAGCAAGGTTAAAGAGAAGGACAAAAATGAACAGAAAAACAGATGAAGAGCTACAGAAAACCAGAGGCTGTTTTTCAACAGCTCAGATGTGGTAATGAGCCTGTTCTCTTCCCCCAGCTACCAGTAACTTGTCTTTACCTTTTTCTTTCCTTTATTTCTAATTTCTTCTGGAAGGTTTTGCTTCCTGGCACCCATTTCTCTGTGGCATAAGTGGTTTCCAGCATAGTTAATAGATTGCATATTCCATTTTACTTTCTTTGCTATGGTCAGCTCCTTTTCACCTCAAAAGATCCTGTGACAACTATACAAAACTCTTCGTATAATAATTCACAACTGAAATGCAGCTGCCTCTGCGGTGGAACACTGAAATATGTACAACTGAAGCACAGAGCACAGGATGTAAAGGATACCAGATATGTCTGGAATGCCTGGGAATTTGTACTTTCTTCCCTCTGCTTTCATTGCCCCATTTATTGGTAGGACTTCTTTTCTTCCAAACCCACACTTGCTTTCTCTCCACTACTCTTCTCCCTCTTGAAAAGCAAACAGACTTTGGGTCAAACCTTTGAATGCTAGGTTTGGGTTTTGCTTTTCTGCAGGGAATATAATTTCATCAAAATTGGGGCTTTTCTATTGGAACAAAACTTCTCATTTTTTTAAATGAAATTTTATTTCAGCTACTGTTGAGGTCCCATTTGCTGAACAGATACAGAATGTTTTTTGCTTGTTTCATGAGAACTCTGATGACTGTTCCCTTATGAAGAAGCTACAAGGGAAGGACAGGTTTTTTAAAGAATAATTTCAGTAAAAGCCAAAAGAGCAGCACCTCGCTTTGCAAATTACTTCTGAAACATGCCTCCATCCTGTTCTGTATTGAAAATAAACTCTGAAGGGCTGGAGGTTTTATCTGCAAGTAATGCAGAAGCTGTTATCAACCATCAATTTTGTGTATCTACCTGGGTTTTGTTTGTCTGGATGCACTACACAGTTGCCCAGATTTAAACACACTGATTTTGTGTGCACTTGTGTGAAGCCTGCTGTGTACCAAGTTTAGTGTCCCCTGGCTTAAATAGCTAAAGCTGGTGCCTTTACCTCAGCAGAACTCATTGTTGTTTTCTTCTTTTATTGTGCAGTGACAGCTTCCCATAAGCTATACCTTGAGAATCCAACTGTTTCTCAGTGTTAACCTCATTAAGACTGTGTTCTTCCAGCATCCAAAGCCAACACCCATCCTGCCCCTCACCTTGAGGTACCTGGATTACAAAACCTGGCATACAGGGCCAGAAATACTTCAAAGTTTGCTATTTGGATCAAAATATGCCTCCTTCTACAACCCTTCTGGGCGCTGCTTTTGCCTCTGTTCTGCAGTTCCCTCCTATCCTAGAGGTCACCACACCACATCTTCCTTCTTTCCTTTCATGGGCTCTGTAGCAGCAGTCAGTTTGGTTTGGGTTTTTGTTGGGTGTTTTTATCTCTGCAGTTGTACTGTCTTAGTGATGAACACTACTGGAAACTGCTGCAGAGCAAGCTCTGAGTCCATATGTTGCAGCTCATAGGTTGAGCCAGCTGTAGGAAAGCACAATCTCCCTGCAATTACAGTGCATCCATACTCCAATGCTACAGAGTGAAAAACATTCATCATACTGTCTTCTTCTGTTCCAAGTGCTAAGAAGAGAGGCCAGTGTAGCTGGTATGTATCAGTCTAGGAGGTGATTGATGGCCCTGCCTACTTGCTTTGCCTTCTGCCTTCTCACCGTTTTGCTCCTTACCTTAGTTCCTTGCTCGGTTACAGAGAGCACTGGGAGAGGAGAGATGTTGCAGGGCTCTCTCAGCAGGACAGAATCATTTTTCTGATAACTGGGCTCTGAAGCAAAGACCTAATTCTTCCTCTCTCTTCTTGTCCATCCTCTCCTTCTTGTACACGATTCACGGTTTTAAAACCAGACAGAATCCTGCTGACTCTGGATTCAGACTCAGTCTGTTCAGTTACTATTGGTTAGAGATTTTTAACTTGATAAAAATCAAGAACACTTCCAGAAGCCTGACTTGAAACAAGCAGCACCAGTAAAGACATGACACAACCTTTCCTTGATTCCAGAGGACAGTGATGGCAGAGCAGATGCTAGCTCTAAGGTTTTCTGGTCAGCCTCCCTGCACAGCATGCGTGCGCATTGTCTAGTTGTTTGGTGTGCACCTACTAAGGGCTCAGACGCAGGAACCTGGCCAGACAACATAACCACATCCCCTGGCTGTGGCTGCACAGTGAGCACTTTATGAGCACGAGGCAGGAACTGAGCTCCACACCTGGGCAGATGCTGCTTCTTTGTAGCCCTACAGACCTGTGTGCCTTTACACTAACGGGCCTGGCTATTCAAACACCACCTGGGACTGGCCAGACAGATCCGGCCACAGGACAGAGGAGAGGGCAGCATCACCAGATGGCCCTTATCAGCCTCCCAGGCATCTGTAAAATGCGCAGAACTAAGCTCTGGGTTTCTAGCCTTGTCACCAGAGGCTCTTGCTACCCCCATTGCCTGGCAGCAGCCTCCTGCCAACTCCAGCTGGTCCCCTTGCCACAATAGCAGCCAAAGGCCAGCCAGGGAAGATTGCACAACCAGACCTTGATCTGTATTTTCCACTGCTCAGCCAGCAAACCCCTCCTTTTTTCCAGCACAGCTGCTTTCCATCTCTGCTCAGGAAACATGCCCTGCTTTTGATTCCTGGGTCTTGCTTTATGAAGCAATCATGGGCAGGCTGTCTGGGTGGAATGGGTCACAAAGTGGCTGTGGGATAACTCTGGATTCTGAATGCCGACGCAGAACAAAAGTGAGCTTTGCCAAGGCTCAGGTGAGCCTGGGGTCAGCACACACACATGCTACTGACGCAAGCATGAACGCAGGGTTTTCTTTCTCTGGGCCGTGATGGTTGAACCCCACCTCCCTTTTCCTCTCCTGTCCAGTTGCCACAGCCTTTTCCTGGTTAGATCCATGTTTCAGTAACAGCGGCGGGTGCAAGGGTGATGGTGTCACACTTCTGCTACATCTCACATGAATCTCCCAGACCAAGGTGGCTGTGCCTTCCTAGGCCACCAGCCATACAAGGCTAGGGTAATAAGCTGCCAGTTTGACCCCTTCTAGGCATTCTGGTTGATAGTATCACAACACAACACTGCAGCTTGGTAACCTGTAGTCCTAACGTTAAAGACACAGCCCAAGGCGCAAGCAGAGAATGGGGGTGGGATGGCAGACAGTAGGTGGAAGCCTGGGATGAAACAAAGACCCGGATGTACTCCACTCAGGATTACCAGCAGCCAGAAGTACACTGGCATTGGACTTCTTCACTTTCTCCCTGAAACACTGGAAATTAGCCAGCTCCCTGGTCATGTCGACCTGGAAATTAGCTAGCTTCCTCAAGGGCTAAGGCATTAATGTTAACACCATCTATATTAACTGAAAATAATATGTGTGCAAAAAGGTCTGAGTTACAGCTGTTACAGGGGTCATATCTTGGCTCTTCTGAGTCACTTACATGTGAAGTGTGGTCCTTTACAGCAAAGTGTCTTTTAGGCTAGAATGGGTAGAAGGGGCAGTTATGATGAACAGCCTTGGAGCTCACAGAGATGTGCCTTGGGGCAGGCTCCAAGATCACCAAGGGCAGAACAAGTGCTGGAGGAGACTGATCCCAGAGGGGCAAAACTAAAGACTAGCTGGGCATCATCATCAAACTGCCTGGCTGTGCTTCTAAGTAGAGGCAACAGACAGAAAAAGAGAAGGGAAGCAGAGCTCTGCCTCCTTTCCTTTTGCAAATTTACACATGATCAGTTCCCAGCCACTCTAACTGGTTTAAGAGTGTCCACACAAAGAACTTACTGCCATAAGAGGAAACATTAAAAAATCATTTAATTGAATCATTGCTGTCATCACAAAAGCCACAGCCTGCAGCAGCAGCAGTTGACATGTGGGCAGCAACTAAGGGATCTTCTGCTATAGCTACCTCTTTGCTTTTAGTGGGAGCTTTTGTTTCAGGGCAGGGGGTGCAGGTGGGAACTGGAGGAGGGAAAGGAACACAGGCAGCTCAGGTGGCACTGACAGTGCACCATGATCCTGCCCAACAGACAGATGGAGCCTGCTCTTCCAGTCTTGGGGCTCTTGTGAGCAGAGCGTGCCACTCACACCAGGTTGTGCAATAGCAGCTGAGGATGTGTACAAACACTGCCAGGAGGGAGAAATGTCAGTCCTTGGTGTAAACTCTGTATGCTGGCTTCAAGCCACTGATGGCAGTGGTAAGGTGTATAGGTGCCAGGGCTTGTCACACACTCACAGTGCACTCTACCTTCTCAACAAGGTCTGTCAGGCTCCTCCTGTGCTTTGCTTTATATGTGCACACACAACGCAGTCTATGAGCACTCTGTCCTGCCTCTGTCCTTTGAAGACAACAAAAGTGACAGGGATCTCCATTATTTGACAGTGCATTTAGCTTAATGTTCTGAACTCCTTACAAGATGGGTATCTTCCACACCACCTGACCACTATGAATACTTTCTACAGAGGCATATTAACTTCGCTTGATTTGGCTGGAATGCCTGCCTGCTCTCATCACCCTTTTGCCACACAGTAGTGCTCTGCAGGCTGTCACACTACAGAAGACCTCTGACCACAAAGTCCAGACCAGTTCCTGGTCCATAGCAAAACTGTAATACAAGTAAACCAACAATTTTCAGATGGAAAGGTAGCCCAACAGTGGTTCATGCATGGTCTGTGGGGCACATCCTCCCAGCAGCATGGCCCCTTCACACCCTAAGAACCAGTGAAGCAACATTCTTGAGTAACAAAGGGAAGCGTGACACAGTGGCACATAAAATGAACTTGTTAAACTTCTACTGCCATGTTCTTTCTGCTGGGCTCAGATTTAACCTTATCTCCAGTGTCAGTACCTTGCCTTTACCTTCATCTCCATTTTGTTAAGTCGTTTTTACAGTTTCATTTTCTCTTGAACAAGGTTAAAGAAGTTTAGGGAAAAGAAACACCTGATTTGGTTTGATGCCGAAGGTAATTTCCCACCACTACCACCACCCCACCCCCTGCCCCATTTTCAGTTTTCTCAATGTAAACAAGAGATGACATACCTTTTAAAAAGCAGCTTTCCTGGGAATGCTGTGTCCTGAAAACATGTACCCTGGAAATACCAGTGCTTGAGAAGAGCTGTAGAAGATCAATCTGGTTTTTCTGTACTTGGGGAACTAGAAGATGGGCTGGATTCCATGCTCAGTGGCTTCAGTCTTCCCTAGAAATGACAATATATGAAAGCATCAGCACTGAAACATTAAGAGCAAACTAAAAGATGAGGCTCCTTTCCCTTTAACAAGATCTCTTAAACAGCCTTCCTTGACATTTCAGTAGAGTTGACTCCACTGAGATACTGAGAAAGGTGATGCTTTGGCAAGCTGATCTCAGATTATGCAGTATACCAGTACAGGTAAGAGAACAACAAATAGACTTAGTCCTAAAAGTTTCTGTATTGGCTGGTTCTACCTGCCTCACTAAGCCTTGTAAAAGGATAGATTTAAAGTGCATTTCTTTAATATGAAGCAAAGCCTGGCACTGTCTGCTGCTGGAGAGCACTAAGTTCTTCAGACAGCCTTGAGGTGCTTGAAGGGAGGATTTGTGAACACACATGAAAATATGTGAAAGCAAACTATGAAGGCTGTTAAAAAAGCCAGAGAGGTTTAAGCTGTGGTGCCCTTCAAAGGAGGACTGTTCTGAGCAGAATTAGGTAACATCCCATCTAAACCACAACTGCCCGTGTCACTTAAGCTGATGGAACTGAACATGTATTAACCATGCAGGGGGAGGGAAAATTTCAGAAAGGAGCCTTTACAAGCCTTTGATAATTCATTTTGCCTTTTGTTCCTTCATACCTGCTACAGCCAAAGCACTCCATTAGGCAGCTGAGGGGATGGCTGGTTTAGAAGCGTGCATAGGAATAAGGAGAGTGAGCAAAACTATATCAGGTTGCTCTAGGCCTTATCCAGCTGAGGTCAGAATATCCCCAAAGATGGAACTTTCATACACTTTGCTGGGCTACCTGTTCCAATGCTTGACCCACTCTCACTGTGAAATCTTCTTCCTCATATCCAATGGGATAATTAAGGCAGCAGGCTGAGGGGTTTGCCTAAAATGCCAGCATTATACTTTTCTCCCTAACTTGACGTGTGAAGGCTCCAGGCCATCAGGAATATTACACAGTGACAGCACTACAAAGGCAGCCTGCAATATAATTATGTATGAGCAGACAGGCTGGAGGGGCCCAGGGGTCTGGAGATGACAAAAGACATGGTAACTGTCTGAGCCTTGTCTTTGTTTCTCAAGGCCTGTGCCAACTGTGTTGCCAACAGTGTGTGCTGTGCACATTAGGTAATGGTCTGGAAAAGCCTTCCTTCCAGAGGTATATTCTGTGTTTGTGGTCTTTGCTGCTATGCAGTCAGCCAGTTCTTCTTCTTCCTTAGCTTTGTGAGCCTGGGACTGTGGAGGAGTTGGCCCATGTAGGGACTGCAAGGAGCAGTCATCCTCTTGCTCAGCTCTTGATCTTGTGAAGGAGAAGCACTGTGCAATGCTGGAGGCAGAGCAGGACACAGATCCTGGGCAGCAGGTGTGGTATGGCACAGAGCAAGAGAGGGCCTGAGGAGACCCAGAATGCTGAAAGCAACAGATGCCCCTCTTTGTCTCTTAGGCAAGCTGAGCCTAAGCTCAGCTTTCTGTGCTTTTGCAATTTAAGATACAGGGAAATTTGTATTTAGAAAGTGGCAATAGGATGAAGTCAGTTAATGCCACCATATCTGCATCCACTCTGCTTTAAAGAGTATGTAAGGCCTTTCTTTCCTCTGACAAATGGGTGAAGGGAGAGGCCAGGGACTGGACATTTATTCAGTTTATTCTTCTGAAAGGCTTAGTTATAGTAGGGCTAAGAGCCAAATACAACTCTGTCTTGAGCTGTTTCTTCTCCACCCCCACTAAAGAATGATCTTTAAGCTCTGGACCCTCATCTCCACCCAAAATGACTGCCCTGATTTATTTTATGCTTTTTTGTTGTTTCCTTTTAACTCACTTCTAAGCTAAGCTTTTGTTTGCCAAGTTTTCAGCCTGGAGCAAATTTTTAGTCGCATTATAACCTCCTCTCCTTCCCCTTGAAAAAGAGGTGTTTTTCTGGATATGCTGCTGTCCCACCCATTACTCACCTTGCTGCTGGGAGGCAGAGGAGATGGCAAGCATTTTAAACATCAGCATCTCAAAGTTCAGAGTCGCAGGCATGGGCACACATCTGGTTAAACCATTTCCCTCATATCTTGGCTCAAAATCCTTGGCAGAGACATCTCATGGCAGTAGATATGTCCAGGGAGCTGAGAGGGAGGGAATAAAGGAGACAAAGTGGTTAGGTTTCTCAGAAAAGGAATGGTTGTGGGCTGGAATATAAAGAAATGCCAGGACTGGAGAGTCTGCTCTCTCAGCACATTAAAGAGCTTTGTCTGCTCAGGGCACCATGATGTGAACCTGCACTTAAGAAGCCCCCTCCAAAACACAGGCTGCTGAAAGCAGCAAACAGCTGAGGCCAGTGCCTTTCACTGAAGGGACAGATGGGAAATGGTCTGAAAAGTTGCTAGAACCTGGAGCTTCAGAGACTTGGACACTTCTTTTCCTCAGGGATTTTGGTTTCCCCAATTAGAGCCCAGTGAAACTGAAAATCCCTGCTCAGCTGCCAGTGAATTTCCAACACTGATTTTGAAGCCAGGAAGGTTCTGGAGAAGACATTTCAAAGTAAGCAACCTCACCTCCCCAGCTGCCTGCTTTACCAGTGGGATCCAGTCCCTCATGCTTAATCACAGCATGAATAAAATTAAGTGGTCTGGGATGGGGTGTGGGAAGGCACAAATAGCAGAGGAATAAAACATATTTGGAGGGGAATTCCTGTGGATTTGTCAGATCAGGACAGAAAGTCCTTCACTGGATTAAAGAAGTTTCTTGTACAGGAACTGATGCCCAAATTACTCTGCATTATGATCTTTCCTTATTTTTATCGACTATACCCCCTCGTCCCACAAGATCAGTTATCAAGCAGCAGTTGCCTCTCTCACTCCAGGCACGTGGCCTGCAGTTCCACCACACTCCCTCTCCTAAGGAACTGCCCCACATTAGGAGCCACCATAATCTGCAACGACGTTTTTACACATGCTGACATTGGCAGCAAGTTACATGATTGCTAGGCTTTAAAATACTCAGCACGTAGGTCTGGCTGTTGACCGGGAAGGAGAACAAACAGCATTCAGCACAACAAAAAGGCCAGTTCTGGTACTGAGCAAAGAAGGGAGCTGGGCCCAGGACTAGCTCTCAACTTGGTGACCTCAGATGTGAAAAGCCATCAGAAGACAAGGATGAAAAACTGCTCATGTCCTGTATCACAATCTTCACATTCAGTAAAAGAGCCCCCTCACACACCATCATGCCTAGAAGCCTGCAGGATGATAAATACATAAAAGCCCATGTGTAAGGCATCTTGTGATGCCTGCCTGAATCTGCAGGCAGCCTGAGAAGCATGAGCTCTTATCTCAATATCAGATAACTAAGAATCACAGATCTGGAAAGGATAAGACAGCAGCAGCTCACTATCTTTCCCAAAATACTGTATTTCTCACCTAGCCTCCAAACTACTATCCCGGCTTTCCAGGGAAGGAGTAATGTGGAGTGCAGATAGAAACTCTGCTCTTTCCTCCACTCTCAGTCGTGTCAGGGATCCCAAACTGCACTAATTTGACCTTGCCAGACTTTTCAAGGCAGCAATTACATGGGTCTCTGCCCTTAAGACTTGACATTCAAAGCCTCCAACCCTTCAAAACCATCTTCACTTGCTTGGCTTACAGCTGCTCATATCCACATGACGTGAACGAGTTGTAGGCAAAGAAGGGCTGGGACGTGCATTCTATTGCAAGAGTTGCGGGAGAGCAGAGACTATCACAAACCTTCCCCTCTCTACCAGGTGACAAACTCTACAAACCATGGACCCTTGCAACCTTTGCCCTTGCCTAAAGTCTGATTTTTTCCCTGGAATATTTGTCTTTCCTACATTTCCCCTCAGTAATGATCTAATCAAGCAGAATTCTTCTGGTATTAATCAGATGAGCAGGGGAGCATTTTGTGGTTAATATTATCAATGGAGATGTCAGGAAGGCTTTGACAGGATTACCCTTGGAATTTGCCATTTATTAACTAGGCCATTAGCTAAAATGGCACAGCTGGGGTGGGGCTGGTTTTGCTTTGCACACGGGAGATGGCTTGTTTGAGGGTGGGGATGCTGAGGGTGGTGGAGTTCTGTCTCCATCTGATTCAAAGATCTTGAACAGCTGCCCTGGCAGCCCTGAGATATCTCTCCTCATCTGTGCATCTTTCCTTGCTTTCATCATCTCTTCCCATTATTGGGAAATCATCACAAATCAGACTGCAGACTGAGCGAGGAGACCTTGCACCACCACGCGTAGGCTTGTGGTCCTGACCGGGGAGGATGGGGGTGAAGCCCTGCTGTTACAGGCTGTTCTGCTACGAGAGGCCAGGGATGAACACTCCAAGCCCCTTAGCCCAGGCCACCAGGAAGGAGAACCCAGGTTTAGAAATAGAGGCATATTAGACAAGCAGCTGGAACAGAAAGTAAGCACACACAGGAAGGTAAGGCAAGTGAGAGAAACAAAACGATTACTTTGTTTTCTCTCCTTGAAATTTAGCAGAGCTGTTCACCCAACACAGGCAGGCAGATAAACATGGCGGGGGAATGGAAGAATACAATCAAACATTAAAGAGGAAACCAATGTAAAAGTATAGCTGCAACATCCTCCTCCTCCTCCAAGCTGGTTTCTATCCCAAATTCCAGAGGTGCTAGGCACCATTTGCTGTGCTCCACACAACTTCACATGGGTTGATGCTGGAGGGAACTCTTGCAAACTTCACTCTCAAAGATCACTGCACCAGAGAAAAGACAGAGGCACTCAGCACCGAAAGTGGCTGGGCTGTGGAGCAAAGGGCCAAAGAGTAAAAGAAACTCCCCTAACACAGCAGGATATGTCTTTATTCATTCCTTATTCAGGCAGAAGCAGGGAAATAAAGTAAGACTTCTAGACAGTGCTTTTGTTCTTGGTAGCACACCTCAGGATGGCAGCATTCCCTCTGCACAGCTAGTTCTGCAGGATGAATCCCATGCAACAGCGCTGGTTTCCTTGCAGGAAAGGGGTCTCTATTCCTGGGGGGCAGGTGGAGCACAGAGCTCCAGAGCAGAGATCCTGGGCAGAGGACAAAGGCACCCATCAGGACAGATGTGAGTCAGTGTCTCAGGAGTCTAAAGCGCATGTAGCATGAGGCCAGGCCTGAAAGCTGCCTCTAAATAGCATCTCACTGCCAGAGACAAACCCCTTACCTGGACAGAACCATCCCACGGGTGTGCCTCAGCAGGGCAGTTTTTACATTCCTACAAACCCCAGAATACGAAGACATTGACTGAGAGCTTTTAGCATCCCCAGGTTTGTACCTGCAATACCTGTCACTGCATTCGGATACCTACCCCACAGCATTTACTTGTCATGGGTATGTCAGTGGAGTAACTGGACTCAGCATGGAGCAGAACTGGGCCCTCACAGAGCATTTAGATGGGAAAGAAACATTGCTCTCATCTAGAAAGGCAAATCCTGTCCAGCCTGGTCAGCTAAAGAAAGAATTAACACTAAAATCCAAACTGCTGCAGGAACAAAAGCACATCCAACCCATTCAGACTCCTCTACTTCAACACACACAGAATGTATTTGGGTAACTCCACTTACTCTCACTTGAAATGTGGCACTTTTGCAGAGAAAGGCCAGCAAGAGGAGGCCTTCGAAATCTTGGTAAAATTTGTAAGATGTATTTCCTAGATCATAAACCAAGATCTTGCATCAGCCCTTTACCATTTATTCAGCACAAATAGAATTAACTGAAAATTCAACAGCTACTCCATAACTTCTCACATTGGTTATGGAAAAACCTATCAACTCATGTCTGAAAGTCCAGGCGTGAAATTCCCATTCCTCAATTTGTTCCAGCAATTGCTCTGATGAGGGAACATCATCGTTTCTTCACAAGGTACTTTGAAGAAGTCTGGCTCTAAACCCAAACTCCCTATACCAATTTCATCTTCCTCACCTTAAGCAGATCTCCTAGTCTTTATTTAGAAAGAAGGTTATGGGTTCTCATGGAGGCAGCTTGCTCTGAAGAGGTCCACCCAAAAGATAAATGAAAAGCCAAAAACATGTCAACATAAAAGAGAGACTGAACCTAGCAAAACTGCTGCTGATACTCGGAAGCAGAAACCACATGTCTCTTGCCTGAACAATTTCCAAACCATAAATGTGGAAAAAGTCATAAATGTACAAAAGTTACTTCTAAACCCAAAAACACAGAGCTTTTCGCTTATGGCTTTGATGAATGAAGTGTTCTCTATTCCGGCGTCACACTTGGCACTCTAAAGAACCTTGCTGCTAGGTGGAAATTCATGGCACTGTATGTCAGCATGTCCACTGCCTTTGCAGCAGATTGAAGAGTGCCCTTCAAGATCCTAACACAGGCTCGTTCTGTTGACTGCTCAACAAGATGGAGTATGTTCTCCTTCTACCAATAGTATGTTACAAGAAAGGGCTTAATGACCCTAAAAGGACTTTAGATGTTGCTGTGCACTATGTTCTTTCCTACTCTCGGTTCCTACCTGCCTTTCAGCTACTGTTCCATTCGGCAAGAGACAATGCACGAATAAATCATACTCAAGCCAGAAGCAGCAGGTTTAGGGATTTCAAAAGGACACAGGAGCTAAGGAAATGATGTTCTGGTCTCCTCTCTGTTACTGTTGGTTTGCAGACATTT
This sequence comes from Psittacus erithacus, assembly GCA_009867235.2. Classification (NCBI taxonomy): domain Eukaryota; kingdom Metazoa; phylum Chordata; class Aves; order Psittaciformes; family Psittacidae; genus Psittacus; species Psittacus erithacus. Next base: position 183,766 of record WYDI02023223.1, read on the forward strand.
CCAAGTATGTTCCAAAACTATATTTAAATATATTTAAAATTAAGCTTTTAAAGTAAACAGTTCGCACCGGATGCCAAGACTGCTTTAGTGCCAAAATAGAAAACTCTCTCTGGCACATGCACCACTTTCCAAGCAGGAAATCCAACAAAGCATTTAATACAACAGACATCATTTGATAGTCTCAACCAAGACGCCCACTTGGCACTGGCAATTACCAGTCTTCCATCAATTGCATCCAAAAATGATGCTTGCCTAACTCGTTATCATGCAAAACACTGATGGGAGTATCTTCCTCTTTTGAAGTCCGCTGGAACTGGAAGCGTAGGCTGAAAATGCCTGGTACACAACCATGCAGAACATCTGAGAACCACCCTTCTGAGGTGGAAGCAGACAGAGTAACATTGGAAAGCAGAGCCTTCCCAGCCTCTTCTGCACAGTGAGTCACAGAGTGTACACACTGTGCTGGAGAATCCCTATGGGAGCTACAGCCATGGGCAACACAGGGAAGCAAAACTAGCAACCATTGTATGGAAGAGGCTTGCTGGAGGAGGTCAGCAAGCCTGCAGCTGTTCTGTCAGCTCTCCAAAAGCAAGTAGCGGCTCATCAGCATACCACAGCTTTGAGTGCCACTATCTGAACTGGTTTCCTTTTTCCCTACCACTAGTTATTTCCATGTTAAGTAATCCCAAACTTTTGTACAAGGATTTGTTTCTCTTCCTGCACCAGTGAGAGACAGGGGGTCTTCCTATGGTGTCAGAGAGAACTACAGTAACTCATTCACTTGCAAAAGCAGCATCACTTAGAAAAAGCAATGAGTTGGATAGTGTAAGAGCTGCTACAAACACGTAGCAGTATTTTTGCTTAGAAACCTGTGTGTCGCATCAGACCCACAGGACCAAGTCGTACTATCAACACTTGAGGATTCAGTTTTCCTAGGCAAAAATGGTCTGTTGAAAGAAATTCATAGCTGAAAATATTACATCACCACATGAGTTGTTGAAACACACTCCTCAGTGATCTTCTGAAACCTTGCCTCTAGTCAGAGAAAAAGGCACGCTACCTACCAATGGATCGTTCTCAGCAGGTCCTGATCCTTGTTTTCATCATTTCTAACCACTGAGTGATTCAGTATTCCTTTTTAACTCCTGCACCTCAATTAAGCAGGCTGTCAGTGGCTCAAGGCCAAGTCTGGCCCTCTCACTCTGACAACACACTTTAATTTTGCTGTTCAAGCACTTCTTCTGGGACAGGTGCCCAGTAAGTGCTTTAGAAACCAGAGTTTACTGTTCACAAGAGGAAGAATTTCAGGAAAAATACCATCATAACATCCGTGACAGGGGGTTTTATCACTCTTGTTACAGCGATGCACTTTTGGCCTTCTGAATTGTGCTTTTTTGGGGTCCCACCCACTGTAGGTTGCAGTTTCCGGTGCACCTGGAGTAAACACTGCCTCAGGTCTGGTAGCATCCAGATCCATGGTGGTGTTCTCCCTGGACACTGGGAAGCAGTGATTGACGGGATCCTTACAGCCAGGAATTTAGAACTAAAGTATGTCAGAGGAAATATATTCCTCAGCTTACCTACTGCAGCATACCTGGTCTTTCCTTAAAGCTGTAATTGGAAAGACCCAAATCCTTTGTGTCTCAGCAAACACCTGATTCCCAAACAGGCAACAAGGCTGAGTGTCCCCTCTAACAGTTCATGAAGTTCTCTTTCTCTTTTTTTCTCTGTCAGTCTATTTTGCTATTTGACTTCTAACAAGTTTTGTCCCCAGCATAAGCAACTTTTACACTATATTACTGGCTGGAGCAGCTGGGTTAGAGTCTGCACACCGGTGAGCTGTCATACACCAGATGCAGAAGGAAAGATTGAACTCCACATGAGTGATGAGGCATTCTTCAGCAGTGGTAGTTTCATTTTCACTCTCTGGCTCATTACTGAATGCTGCTTCTGCCTCTTACCCATTTGCAATGTGCCATTGTCCTCAGAGCTTCTGTAAAGTCCCTAGGAATCCAGGCGTTGCTCCCATGCTCCAGCCTGGCGCTTGCTTGTAATTACCCTTCCTGTTTTTCCTATCCTTTTCCCAAAAGGCTGAGGCGCTTTTTCCTTTTTCTCAGCTATCCTATGTGTTTTCCTCACACCTATTCAAAACTTCCCACCGTAACAATCCAACAATGCCACCACTGCCTGTGTGACAGCAACAACCTCTGAGCGACCGGTCATTCCTGGAGCTGCCATGGAAACACAAGCACTGCTGAGCAAGAGCCTTCTAGGCAAGGCACGGCTCCTCTCCTGCAGCCTGGGCACACCACCTGAACCTGCTATCACAGTGCCCTGTCTCACTAAAGGCAGAAGGTAAACTGCACTCCTTTATTCCTCCACATGGAGCACAGGAGTACCCTGAATAAATTCCTTTTGTTGTTGTTTAAAATATGCCCATTTGTTCTGGGGACTTCAAAACTAGATTTAAAAAATGGTTAGGAATGAAGAATACAGTGGCACCCTATTCCAATGGATGAAGAGTCTCACCATTGTAATGCTTTACTCTCTCTCTCGCCTAAATTTACTGAGCTCCAGCTTTTAACCACTGAATACTGACACTTTTTTTTCCCTAGTTGGACAATTCCAGTATCAAAGCTGCGCTCTCAAAACAAGTACTAAGAGACCACAGTAAGGGCTCCCTTCTATACAGTAAATTAAACACATTGATAAATGGAGTGCTAAAACTGATTCCGAGTAATCAAGCCTCCAGCTCAAAACACATATACCAAGGGCCAAGTGTTGATGCAGCTTCGAGTCAATTGGCATTATTTCCACCAGCACTGGTGAGCAGAGCCAGGTCACAATGCAGTAGAGACACTCCTGAACCCAAATTCCTCTAAAGAATGAAATGGTGCTTAGATCAGGCTTGAAGCTTTCTAGCGAAGAGACATAAAGTTTGTCCGATTGCCACACAAGACTCTGTTTGGTGACTAAGTACACCTGAGTATGTTGTTAACATGCCCTACGAACTTGGAAGCTGACCCTTTGCAATAAGAAGTGTGACAAAGAAACAAGCTCTTGAATGGTGGAAAAAAAGGCTGTATGCCCCAAGCACTGTAACCGGAGTAAAGGTGCTTTCTAAAGGAACAAAGATGCTTGTACACAGGTGCCTGCTACAATTGCTGCTCCTTGAGTCAGTGAGTAAAGTGCAAGACAGCCACACTGCTGGGAATTGGGCAGCACGGGAGTTCGAAGCAGGGAGGCTGATGCTGGTCTGCGCAGCCTCCCGATGTCACAACAGTTCCTGAAAATTCCTGAGTTCCAGGAGAGCTGCCCGACTTCCTCGGAGCCGCTGCCTCCCAGCTGCATGCGCAACACTGGCGGGCTGTGTATTTCAGGAATGCAAAAAACTGGCACAGTGAGCTCTGTGATTCAGCCAAGATGATGTGTTGGGACATGACTGAAGTTAATTAAAAGGAGCTTAAGACAGACAGACAAAAAAAAGAGTTTGCAAGACTTCTTAAAGAGCCAATTAATTATTATTTGTGGCTGCACACGCCAGCTGGGCCACAACATGGAATCTCCCCCGTGCTTACCACTCACCTCAGAGCCTTTGTACAATGCCAAAGAAAACCTATATGCAGGTCAGCCTTTGGGAGCTCTGGGCTGAAATCCCTGCACTGGAGCTGGGTAGAACTCTACTGCAATCAGCAGAATGGCATCATTTACACCCACAGAGTTATGCTAGGTCTTAATGGAGCAAGAAATGAACATTATCTTGGTTGACATGTAAAACAGCATGGGCTACTGCAGAGCGGGATGACCCAGTGACAATCATCTTTGTGTGCATGGACTGGCTCCGCCTGGAGTCAGGGTGGGGAAAGAGAGAGTAACTGTGAATAATTTCATCCTCTCTACTGCATTATAGTGATCATTTTCAGAGCTGCACGGGGCACTCACACTAAAAGAAGCCTAGTTTCCCAGAACGCACTTCCAGACTAGTTTCCTATGAGGAATTTGTTGCCTCCTTAGCAATTCCCTGACTTTAAACTCCTCTGAACTCCCAAAGACTAAATTCCGAGTTGCGAGTTTATGGCCCCAAACCCTTCATTACCTCCCCAAGGACAGGAAAGCAATGCTCGCATGCATGAACAACCTCCTCACTTCCAATTCTTCCACACATTCAGCTAGTGCTGTTGCAGAGGGACTGGGTTTTGTCATAGACCAGCTGGGCTGGGAGCTGCAATGGAGCACATGCACTGCACAACAACAGAGCAGACAGAGCCACCCATGGGCTGCGCTGGCCCACACTTTCCAAACCTTCCCCTTTTCCTGCTCAAGAGAAACAGACCCCACTACACCCTGTCAGTAACCAACACAAACATTTAAGAGAAGGCTGCAAATTTGAACAAAGGGGACTTCTTAACTTCGGCTGCCTGTCATTCCGGTGGCTGATGGTGATTCCAGCTCACAAGGCTCCTGTGTGCGTGTGAGTGGCACGGCTGGAGCCTCCCTCCCACTGCTGCAGGCCCCACACCTGCTCGCACAGCCCTACCTGCACGTCTACCTTGGCAGCCCCTGTGGCATTTGCTGGGGTGGGGGTGGGAAGACCATGGTGTCATTTACACACAGGTTGAGCAAACCAGGTGCAATCGCTTGGGTTTGGCTGAAGAATCCTCCACCCTTCTCAAACTATTTTAACCCCTGCAGTGCCAAACCTTTAGGCATGCCCAGGGTAATGAAAGCGTTTGTCTGCAGAGAAGAAATCTTTAGGTCAATCATCATTCTCAGATTCCCAAAGGCACCACAGGAGGTCCAGGTCATATTAAAGATATACTGCTTAAAGACAGATGGCAAGTGCTCCAGCTACAGTACTTGGAAAATTATTTTAACCAAAGCAATGAAAACACAAAGTAAATACCATAAAATCGATTGTCATCTGAAAACGGTTTCATTGCCCTTCTACTACCTGGCCTTGGACAAGCTAAAATGATGCTTGAAAACCCTCTGAAAAGCACAGCATAGGGTCCAATGTGATGCAAGTGCAACAGGCAACAAGACTGTGGCCTACCCACTCCTCTCCAGAGGCTGCACCTCTTCTGGTGCCAGTGTGTGGGAGCATTAGGGAAGGTTCCCTGCTTCAGCCTTGAGACATAGTGCTTGGCTAGCCACCATGCAGGTTATGTTCCAGAAGGTGACCTGGAGGAACGTATCTTGTACGCAACTTTGAAAATGAAGCACCCAGTGCACACAGCAGCATATACACTGGAACACAAGCAGATAAACTCTGGCACTTCTGAGCAGTTCACATGTAACTCAGATGCGTTACAGCCAGGGCACTGTGGTGGCACGGGGACCACTGGACGACTCAAGTTCAGTACTGGGAAGCAGCACAGCAGTAGCACTGCACCAGCCTTGGTCACAGCTGCACATTCAGTCCAGCTCTGTCCCACACAGGGAAAATCTCCTGGACCCACAATGGGAAAATCGCTCCTGGGTACACCCACCTTTTGTCTTCCCACCCACTGAGCTCTCTGGTTTGTGGGGTGTACATCTTGTGGCCCTCTGGCACAAAGAAGGTTTCAGTATGAGATTTGTAGGACCTGGACCATTCATTATCCATCCCTGAGCTCAGGGGACCATGAAGTAAATTAAGGGCTGTTGCTTACTCTCTGTCTGTTATGTTGCCCAAAATTAACACTATCATGACAAAACCTTAAGATGGAAACCCCTATGGGAAGTTGCCAACTGCAGATCACACAGGCTGAGGGGGCCATGTGTGCAGAAAGGCCTGGAACAGCGTGTTTCATTTGAGTTTCTATCTCCAGTTGTTCTTCTAAACCTTTCACACAGGGTTGAAGAAACAGGGGAGCAATTTGGAGGGAAGTCCCGACTGAAAGTAGCTCAACACCTTGCTGGATCCTTGCCAAATGCAGCTGCAAATTAACAACTCCAAACTAGCAAAGAAAATGCTTCTTTCGACCCCTGGGGGGTCAGTGCGACACCCAAGCACAGGCGCAAGGCAGAGCTCAGATCTGACACCAAAAGACAAGGTTGCTCACCTCTTCCGGGGGCTGAAGCCCAGAGAAAGGGGCACTGCTTCCAGGAGGGGACAAAGCCTGCAAACCCCACAACAAAGGCCACTTTTCAGCAGCACATAAAGGAAGGAGGGCCCGGCTCTGCCCCTCCAGCCAGACCCCACCCCTCGCAGCGTGGAGGCCTTCGCCCCAGCGCCAGCCAAATCTAATCAAGCCTGACACACAAGACAAGCGGACAGCCACTGCCTAAGGCACCCCTGGCCTCCCCGAGCCACCGGGGCGCTGCCTTGCTCACGCCAGCCCCACGGTACCTTCCTGCCTCCTCCAGCAGCCTGTCCTCCAGCCCGGCCATCACCACCCCTGGTCAGGCAGGGTGAGCTGAACCCCTTTCCCCCACCAGCCTGGGGGCCTATGACCATCACTGCACCAAAGCTATAGCTCTGCTGGTGTGGGGGGAGAGGCGGCCCATGGCCCTGCTGTAGCTGGGTGTGAGCCCTTCCCTGCTTGCAGCCAGGACCCACGTCCCCTCTCCCTGATGCCAGCACCCATCAGTGGGTGCCATGTACCCAGGGAGTCTTTTCCCCCTGGTCTTTACAGTTTAAAGCACAGCCAGTGTTGATTAAAACATACAGGATCTAGGCCAGATCCTCAACAATACAAGTTTACCATCAGAAATGAGAAAACAAACCCCAACAAACTAAAGCTTTAAAAGAGTTCATTTAAGCACTGCTGGGACAAAGAAGCAAGTACTGGAGGTAGGAAGCAACTCCAAGCAGTCAGACCTGTCTCCTAATAGCAGGGAAGGCCGAATATTTCCTAAAATTGCCTCTCCTGCATTACCTACTCCACTCCTCAGGTCAGAGCTCGGTGTGCTCCGCAGTGGGTGAGAATCTAGCAAGGAAAGCTGAATAAGCATTGCTTGAAAGGGAGGAGGCAGGAATTCACCAAAGTGAAGAGGAGGAGAGAGCACAGGCTGTTTTTAGAAGTACTGGCACCACCTTAGTCTGCAGCGGCCAGGAAACTGGTTGGAAGCCCCAGGACTTGAGCAAGACACCCAGACCTGGGAGCCAGAAGAGGAAGGGACTTGGCAGAAATTCCTCTGCAAAGCAAGGCATCATTCTGCAGCAGAATATTCAGCTTGGCCTCGCTGCAAACAACCCCTGCCAGATACCTGATCATGCCACCACCATCAGCACTCTGCTCCCCTGCTCTAATATAGCCATGAATCTTCTTCATCCACATCTATCTTCCATTCGATCTGGTTTAAACAGCTTCCCTCTAACCCCAGTCTTCCTGCATTGCCCTGGGGCCACCACAGTGCTCTGCACCAACAGTGTCCCATCCCCCTGGCTTCCAGCTGCCCACCCTTATTCCTCCCACACTTGCCCTTTGGGCACTGTTGTCCCACCCCCTGCTTGAGAGGCAATAGCTGATAGCACATGGCAGCGTGAAAACCACTGCTCTGGTCTTCCTGGGGTTAAAGACAAAGAGGCCAAGCATCAAAGAGCCAACTCGGGGAAATTTTGGCACTGTGAAGAAAGCTGAGATAACCTGGCTGATGCATTGCTAAACTCACTGCTTCAGTTTATCTTTACCCTTCCTGTGGGGGACTAGCTGTATGGAGCACGCCCCATGCACAGTGTGGTATAAAGCCCAGGGCAGCTGGAATGTTTGTAAGGAAACAGAGCAGATAGGGTAATATTATAGCATTGCATTTATTTTCTTAACTTGCTTGCAATACAGGAGGAGAGTGAGAGATGCAATGCCAGGCAGCTGGAGCGCCTGACACCCACAATAGTGTGATGGAGCTAAAATACACCTCCCTGTCCTGCAGAAAGTTGTCTGTGTCAGGGATCTGGTGCCAGCATAAACCCATGGGCAAAGTCTGAGAGGCTTACAAGAACTCTGAGAGCAACACCACTTCAAATACAAACACCCACCTTAAAGCTTCACTGTGCAAATTGCAGCCACGTCCTTGTTTTCTGAATGTGTTTGTCCCTTTTGAAATCAAAAAATGAAGCAGAACAATTTTAACTGTTAAAGACATTTTCCAGGGCACAACAATGCACTTCATCTATTCCATGGAAACAAAAATAACCCTTTTAAGAAGACTGTCATCAGTGTATCTCTCCCCAACAGACACAGAAAAGATAAATCTGTGCTTGTGTTGTAGTCCTGTTTTAACATGTCATCTAATAAGACTGCCATTCCAGTCCAGCTATGAGTATCTGTTGCTAGAGGAATAAAATCCTAGCTGAAAGGCTACAGCTAAAACGTAACTACCGTGGACACATCTTGTTAATGAACAAATGACTGTGTAAAACATCCACTAGCAGTCACAATTGTATGCTAATTATCCTCTGTGTTGAAAAGAAGCATAAACATAACCAAATCCACTTAGGGAATGCCAAAAATTGAGACAGAATAAAGCAAAGTTCACTTTGGACCTGAGATTTGCCGCGCCAGGTTTGAAGTTACACAGGAACAGCCCTTCCAGGCCACAGTTCTGGTTCCAGGCCTTTTGTCCAGTGCATCTTGCTGCAGACTGGACCCTGCATTCTTCCCCTTTTAGAATCAATGCCTGCAGAGGGAAGGCCTTGTGCCCACACAGCAAAGTGTGTGGCACCAGCAGGCATGGAGGGAAGCACAGAAAATAGGTTTAATCATGGCTAAAGGGATGACTGATATGCAGAAAAGTACAAATTTTGTTCTTCATTACTTTTAAATTAAAATAAGCCCATATCTTTGGGTGCCTGCCTAGTTTTTCCAAGCTAGCTGGATTCCCATCCTGTCCTCCTTTCCACATACTCAGTTCTGGCCATGAGTTTAAGGCTCCTGAAAGGCACCAGATGTTGAGGGATGTTTGTTTGTTTGAACTCCCCTTGCAAAAACAACAATAAAAGAAGGGAATAAGATTGGATGAGTGCAGATTTGCTTTCCAGCAGAGTATGACTAAGGCAGGGAGGCAGCTTGGTAAATACGCTCAGGGAGGACTAAGCAGAGGGACACAGAAACGTACAGGGAATCACACAAGAAGCAAAGGGACAGAAGTTTCCTGTCCTTAGCAAAGTGAAGAAAATGGAGACAAAATGGGTGGGTCAGGAGAAAGTTTTTGTGGACACAGCCTGGAGAGGGAGAGACGAGTTTAACCTCCAGGCATAATCTAGTATGGACCCAGCAGACTGACAGCTGAATAGATGGGAAAAGCAAGGGCAGGAGACAGAGCAGAGAACAGGACTCACTTGTTGGTGAGAAGTCCAAATGCTGTGCTGGACCCTGCTTTGGTTAGTCACTGTTGTGTTATTGGGGATTTCACATTGTCTTTCTAGAAGTTTGTAACACTGAAGAAACTTCTCCAGGAAACTTGCCGTGCCTGCGTGGAAGAGCACTGCGATCAAGGTGAGCCATTGGGAGGTGTAACAGAAAAGCTGTGAGGATGAATGTGAGGAGAAAAAGTGCCCAAGAAATCCAAATTGATCTTGGCTTGTGGGACAGGGACAATCTGAGGAGGAAAAGATAACGTAGATGAGACAAAAAGAAAGCCCTAGAAGGAAAGGACACAAGTTCTTTGAACTGCAATTCTGCTTTACTTTAAAACACACACATTGCAAGAGAGATGCGCACATGCACACACACAAACAAGTCAAGTATCCACATGAACACAGTTGGTTCTGGATATTCCTTCTTTCTTTAATTGGTCCCAGGTGAGGCATCAACAATCACATCTGGAAATTTTTATACAAATGGCAGGAAAGCCAATGACTCGGGTCACAAATATTTCACGCTCTCTCTTTGCCAGAAACACAGGACAAATGTGGTTTACATCTGCCTCCCTATAAATACACACACTCGCACTTGCAACATTCTCTGCTATGGCAAATACTTCTGCACAGAAAAGCCAAGCTGGTCAGTGTGTCTCCCATCCCACCCAAGGGGGATTCAGTCAGAATGGAGAAACTGGATGCTGGGCGATACCTGCAGTCCACACCAGGCTTATCATTGGGATAAGGATCAGGAGATGGCAAAGACATCCTTACTGACTATAGAAGCAAAGCAGAGAATCAAATTACATGGATGGACACATTCAAAGGCTGCTGCAGCCCCAGCCTCCCAGAGACATACTCTCCATGAGACCACAGGAGAGGCTGTGCCACGCATACCAAGGTTTTGCTTGACACGCAAACTCAGCTTAGCTTTCAAAAGCCCATCTTTCAAGGAAAAAAGCCACCAGGCTTCCCTTAATCCCCTACTCTTTCTGCCTGCCTGTTAACACGCTTGCTGAAGAAAGGCAATGGTCGCAGTAGCTCCCATCTGAATTTATCCATTCCTAGTCAAGAAGAGACTGTACTAGTTTCTTGTCTGTGATTCAAGCAGGGCACTCCCTGACTTAACTAGTTCTACCCAGTGTGACTGGTGCTGCAAAATGCTGCACAAATCCAACACATCCCAGTAGGACCTATCTCTTGGGCGTCATAGCTCAGGACTCAGATCAAGTGCTAATTGTAGCACTGCTTCCTAGCAGAAGCACCATGCTCAGCTTCTTTTTGGAGTAAGCCTCAGAGAACACAGGATACCCTCAACACTGTTGCTATGTGAGCATTACAGCTGAAAAAGATAGACACAGCTTCATTACTATCCATTCCCAGGAATGCAAAGACTCCTCTGCAGTGCTAGCTAATTCTTAGAAGAACCACAAGATCTTTGGTTCTTTGCTCTTCTGATACGTCCTGCTAGTGTAGATGATGCTGTTAGTTTGCAGTAGATACTGATTTAGAAGAACTGAGACCTGCTGGGTGCAAAGTGTGCAAAGGCAGTTGGGCAGGAAAAGCTTGCACATGAGCCAACTCTGATCCTATCTATGCAACTTTGTGTTGCTCCAGGGGTAAAGAGACTGTAGAGGTGACTAAACTAGATGTTAGAGGGAATCTCCCAACACCACCAAAGCAATCCATTCAGCATTTTTTCATTCCTTCTGCCTGCCCTTAGCATAGAGGATGTAGTAGTAGCTATTTACAGAGCTCTGTCAACCAGCAGGGTATTTCATGCCAGTTCATGCCATCAGAATTTGTACTGGACATGAGAGTCAACAGCACTCAGCTACTACCTCTCTTGGGTTTGGTTTTTTAATTCATCTGTGGTGTATAGTTAGGGCATCTGGCCATATTTCCCCTCATCTAAAGCTTTAAAGCAAATTGGAAAGTTCCACGTATGTTCAAGCAAGAGTTGACCACTCAGACGGAGCAGCACAGCAAGATATACATTCCCTTCAAGTCAGTGGAATTCTAAAGGCAAAGCATTTAAAATTGACAAAAGGTCATTATTTTTTATTCAGTGTTTAATTAACGCATCTAATTTACCTCCAGTCCCACTGTTGCAAGGAAGAGCTGAAGAGTTTACTAATTTGGGGGGTTGTTAAAGGATTAAAGAAATTTGATTAAAGATAACTTCTGGTCTTTCATTCTTTAAAGCAATCCATCAGCCAGGCTAAAATGTGTGATGCTGCTGGTACCTGTCCTATCCTCACAAGTGAAAAACAGGTACTGCTTTAACAAGCACCTCATTTGTTTTGGAGTTTTCCTTGGGGAAACCCTACAAGGATCACTGTTGTAAGCAAGATCACTGAACTGATCAATGAACTTGTCATGGATGGCTTATGCTCTTCTCCTCCGGTGCTTTGGGAGCTTTCCTGAAGCCCACACCAGGTTGCCCAGCATCCCTGCAGGATGGAGATAACACACAGACCTAAGAGAAACTGAACCAGGCGGAAGCACAAATGGCTGGAGTCCTCATTCCAAGTGCTGACAGATACTGCCGTGCTCTGATTTATCCTCTGGAGCCTTTTTAAGGGCACACATTGAAATGACCTCCCCACGTGTCTCCACCAGCACTCATCTGGTATGCCACAGGTGTGAAGCTGTTCGTGCTCTTAACATCTTTTAAATGTTCCACCAGATGAAGAGATGAATTCCCTTTGTTCCTCGGAGATGGAGTTTCTTTCATTTCCTGCATAAGGATGCAGTCCACACTTCTAGGCAAGGGAACAGATGATGTAGGCCTAGAGGGTAAGGGTGCATTTGCATGGGATGGTTTATCAGGTATTTTTGCACAGTTAATCATTTATGCCCATTGGGCCGTATATGCCTGCTAACAGCAGTACTTTTCTGAGGGTGTGCTCTGTTTCACAAGAGCTAAAGAGAAGAAAACCACCCTTTCAAATCCCTTTCCTCTCAGCCCATGGTCAGAGTCACCTTAAAACCAAAGCTGAAAGAAAGGACCCTGATTTGGCCTATTTGCATATATGATTATGTAAATCAACCTACTGCTGCTTATCCCATGGCAGCAGACCTGCCATACTAGGCTGCAGAAGAGCCTGCAGGTCTGTGCCACAGTGGAGAAGAAGATTGGATTATACAAAGGGACATATGCGTAAAAACAGGTCCTAGCTGCATATTCACAGTTCATCAGCAGGCACACGGGAAAAGTGGGATTTAACCCTTCACTGTCACGAGGCAGGGAAGAGGAAACAGTGCAACAACCATGGAGAATGCTTAGGTATAATGCAGCAGCCTCTGAACAGTTTAATACTTGAAAGTTTAAGTATTCTGTGACCACTCAGAGAGCAGCCTGCTGTGTACAAAAGGGTTAATGTTTTTAAGCCATCAGAAAGCTATCCAGCCCCAGGATCATCACGAGAAGAGTTGTCTCATTCACATATCACTGTCACCATCTGATGTGTGCACACAATCTGCTCGCTGCTCACCAGCATGTGCGGCACCTACCTTCTGAGATGTATGTTCTGCATAACCACAAAGCTATCCTGCACCCACTGCTGTCTAGACTGTCATCTTCATACCTCCAGTCTTCCAGCTCCATCCTAGAGATGCAGCATCCAAACCGATGCTGCACTGCCCGAATGCCCAGGACATGCCACAGCCACCTCTTTGTTCTTACTATGTTCTGCCTGCTGAGCACCACCCAAACCACCTCCCCTAGGGGCCAGGGTGTTACAAAGCAGCTTCTTTTCTCTGGGAGGCTCAACGGACCCTGTGAGCTCAGCAGCACTGCTGGGGTTAACACAACCCCAGACCAGCATATCTAAGCATCTGTAGGAAGTGGAACGTTTTTAATGCTGTGAGGAAACTGCTGTGTGGACTAGAGGACAGGAGCAGAGAGACCAAGCTGTCTCCATCAAGAGGAAATGGAAGCAGTGTTCCGGGATGCTTGCAAAGTGACAGGTAGTCACAAGATGTATTTTGCAAGCTCAAATAAACTCTTACTAGGGCTAGTAAGGCACCTCTCACCAAAAAAAAAAGGCAAAAGGAAAAAGAATTGGCACTTCTGGAGAAGACATCTGAGATGAACCAGCCATCTCCAAGGACTGATTTTAAACTGACCGCAGGAATAAGTGACAGTAACTTTAGGGCTCCAAGAAACGTCTCAAAGCAAAACTAAATCTGCATCTGGATTTCTCTTTGTTCTGAGATTTGAACTCAGGCTGGTTTTGGCCAAGAGCCACTCAACTTTTAAAGCCAACTTTGCCCAATCTGAAGTTTCTAAACCAGGGCAAATAAAGCAGATTTGGCAAGAGTTTTCTTTGGAGGGATTCTGCACATGTGACATAAAAGAAAAGGTGTGGGGCAGGGGGAAGAGGGTTAATTTTGTTTTGTTAATCCTGCCACAACTAGCATCACGGGAGGATTTTAGTAATACTGTAGGTTGTCCAGACCAGTAACATCCCTTCAGATGATGCTGGCTTTTTCTACCCTGGGTCAGCCACCCTAACCTATCCTCTGTGAACATAGGGAAGAGCACACTGAGAGGCAGTAGCTGACACTGGCTAACTCCATCTCATTTTCCTAGTGCAAGCAGGCATGAGGTGAGAACAAACTGTGCTGAGTCAAACTCCAGCTTAGTGGAATGGCAGTGTTATGCACAGCCCTGACAGTCACAGAGCACCACACTTCAAGTATCTGCAGTTTGAAATGTAAACTAGTAAGATAAAACTCCTTTACTTACAGGATTCCTCAACATCCTCCCAATCATCAGGTTTTGATGTCCCTTAAAGGCAAGATCAAAAGCAGGAAGTTGGGGTATCTGGATTATATCTGTACTCTAATCCCACAGTTTAGATGCCACCTTCCTCTTCTGTAGTGGCAAACCATGCCCAGAATCAGGGAAACAACCAACTGTTTCTTTTCACTATCTTTGTAGCTAAGACAGAGGCTTAGCTGTGGGGTTTCTTGCACGCCCACTGCACTGCTTTAGCCATGGCACTGTACTGATTCTGCAGTCAGAAGGATGACACCATAGGAACAACATCCCTCCAGCTCCAGCAAAAAATATTCCGGCAACTTACAAGGCAATTATTAAGCTTCCACTCATTTGTGTTTGTTTCCTCACAGTGGAATGTAGGGTATGTGGTGGTGGAGTCCAAACAGCCCTAGAGGGTTGTACATGACTGACAGTCATGGTCACTCCGAAGGAGAGAGATAAAGCAATAGAAAGGAAGGAATCCAGCTGAGGAAAGGAACATGCATATGGACAAACCCATCCCACTGAGCATTGCATGGAGGAGCAGGGTGCCAAGTTCAACGCATCCTTAGGGACAGAGTCTGGAAGCAACAGGAAGGACTTTACAGCAGTATGAGCTAGCTGCTGGCAAGGACCATCAATGGCAGCATTTGCATGTTATGCTTCTCTTTCCTCTTCTTTGAATGCCCCTAGTAGGCTTGTACCACTCCAAGTTACCAAGCCCACACATACGCCAAACCTCTTCTCTCTAGTTTCTTCAAGGCTGGACATGGACCTGTTGCTGTTACACATACTCGAGAAGGCTCAGGAGCAGCTCCCTACAATCCCACTGATCTCTTGCAGTTAGGAACTGACAAAAAGATGGGGATGTAACTGTACCTGGAGAGACAGCCTGGCATATTTGAGCTGCACCAGCTGGAAAAATGACTGCTGAATACCAGAAACTGCTTTATCCACAGGGTTAGTCTAAGGCAGCTCTTGTCAAACTGACCAAGTGCTTCATGCTCTTATAGTAGGGTACTCTCTACCCTCTCCTCCTCTGTGTGCTCCTCCCCAGGAGTCTTGTGGCACCAGATAAAACAGCCCAAGGTCAGAGTGTGTTCTGAATGGCAGCACCCACAGTGCCCTGTCCCTAGCCTGAGTGAGAGCATCACTGACATGAGGCATCCAGCCCAGCCAGCCTGAGAGATTAGACTGCAGCAACGTCTTCCCATTCCCGGCTGGCTGTCTCCCATGTGGCGACGCACAGCACTATTCACCCGACTATTGGCCCAGCCCAGCACTGTTTTTATTAGAAAACACTAAGGCAAGCCTTTCCAAGCCTCAGAAGAATCATCTTGTAAAGATCTGGGCTTGAGATGCCAAATGATTGCTGCTTTGGCGGAGTCTGCACATTCATTTTTTATTGGTCACAAACGCTTTCCAGATGCTGGCACGCTGGCTGCAGATTGCAGCTCTGGGGACTTGGCTCCCAGCCCCAGTCACTTTGTTAAACTCTTGACCTGCTGTGGGTTAAAAGAAGCAGGGAATGGGACTGAGTCACCATGAGGGCACTGCTAAGAGAGTGCGCACTACACAGCAGAGACCTATTTCAGCAGCTTTCTGCGCTCAGCTGGCATGGAAAACATTTAAGGTGGTCCACAGCAATCCAGCTCAGCTGCCAAAGCTGGTGAGAACTGCAGCAGAACACCGCTCCAGGCTTTAGGAGCAGGGACAGAGAGGCTGCCCTGCAGCTGGATTTTCCAGCACTGCAGCCCTTACAATTTCCATCCTTTTTTTTCCTCTGCACAAGTGGATTTCCCATCCCTACTCCAATACTAAAGCAATCCTGAGCCAGAGCCATGTGCAACATCACACTGAAAGCTGAAGCCAGGAAACCTTCCTTGGGTTCAGGTTTCATGACAAGCCTGAAGCTTGTTCATCAAGGAGGTTTGCAAACCTTTGGGGGAAAAGAAAAATGACTTTCTGGATCCCCAGTTGTTACAGGATGTCCCAAATAGGGGAAAAAAAAAAAGAGGAAAAGAAACAAAAAAAGAAGAGAGAGAAGTGAACAGCAGAAGGCAACACAATTTAACACAATTTTGACAGAGCTATTTGATATTTTTCTGAATGGAAAAAATTCCCTTTGAAAAACATAGCTGTTAAGAATAATTGGGAGTTTTTTCTCCTCCTCAGTAGGGGAACAGATTTTTTTTAAACTGATATTTTGCACTTTTTGATGGATTCCTCAACTGGAATTCTTCTGCAGTTGATGACTTTCTTTAATCTCAGTTTTCAAGAAAAAAAGTCCTCTCGAAATCTCAGTTCAAAGAGAACACTTCGAGCTGAAACAAAGATTTTTCATTCTGCTTTGAAATATGCAGCCAGAAGCAGTGTTTCAGAGAATGTATTTCCATTCAGAACTTCAGGACAGACAGGAAATCAGTTCTTGATGAGATCTACTGACCTGAGCTTGTGTGCAGTTTCCCCCTCCCCAGCTCATGGAGCAGAGTGCCTCAGCATGTCCTCTGCCCAGGACATCACCTCAAGGCGCTCAGCCCCACTCTCCTATCCACTCCCTTCACAAAATGCTGCTAAACCACAGCCCTGACCAGCTCCTGATCTCTCTGCTGGTGGAGATGAACTACGCTGCACTGGATGGATGTCAACAGTGGACAGGACGCTGATGCAAGAATGCAGATGAGGGCTGGAGATGCACAGGAATTCATGAGCTCCCCCAGCACTCATGCAGCTATGTGGTGGTAACAATGGCCATTAACGCCTGGTCACTCCTCTGCTACTGCTTCAGCTGGGAAAGCTGCTAGTAGAGGTCTGCTTGCTCCTCTCCACACACCCCAGCAGCATCTTGAAAGATGGAGACCTTTCAAGATGCAGAGAGAAGCAGGATGCTGAGGCACAGCTGGCTGCCTCACCACTCTGGTTGTTAACTGGTAACCTTCCTTCAGACCTCTGTGGGAGCTTGATGTCGCCCACAGGACATTGGTCAGAGCAGGTGGGGCCTCAGGGTCTTGAGCAAAGAATGAGTGAGCCAGTCCTGCTGAAGCCTTCAACAGCTCCCCAAGGAACAGAAGCCACAGGCAAAGGTTTCAGTAGAAGCTCGGTTCTGCCTTTGTAATCCTTCAGCTCTAGAGGCCTGCCCACAGCTCTCCTGCCCATGGCTGCAAGCAGTGCATGAGCCCTTCAGCATAGCTTGAGCATATAAAAAGCTCTGCAGAATTCCTGAAGGAATACTGGGGGAAGGTTTTTATCCCATGGAGCTGGTCCAGTGATGCTAATTAAATCATCACATTAGTGCTGGGAGCTTTCTTGAGTAAGTGTTACCACTTCAGCTGAATCCCACCTCAGATCATGGCCAGGTGTGCTGAGTAGACTCCAGAGAGCTCTGCCAAACTCATTCCACTTGTGATGCTGAGGCCAATTCTAGCACAGACTCTAGAGATTATTAAGAGTGGAACAAACCAGTGTAAACCTGAAACCTTTTAGATTCAGCCAAGTGGAAATCCAGCCTGACTCCCCACCCAAAACCTAACAACTGAGGAAAAGAGAGAAAGTTTTACATGATAATCTATCCAATGTTACACAGACAGGGTTTCTCCAAGGACATTATGTAATGTCTCATAAGAGCTTTCAGCTGAATTATCAGGTGACTTGCACAATTACTGAAGAGAAAACCAGAATCACAGGTGAGCAGTGGGTGTGAGAACACACATCTGCCTGTTGTACGTGAGCAGCAGCAGAAGTGATTCAGATTCAGCGAGATGTCACTGGAGATAGGCTTGTGCTACAGACCTCAGAGTTGACAGCCTGCATAACCTATAGCTGTTTAGACCTAACATTCTGGTGCAGGCTTGTCTTCTCCAGTGGTAGGGAGAACACCACCACAATCCTTTGTAGAAGGAGAGACTCCTCAAGGTATATTCCTGCCTCCTCACACCTTCAGGCCTTTACACCAGGGATCACTGTTCTGGGACTGAGCATTTGTGACACAAGGATACAAGAGAGAGCTCTTGGCTGTTTCCTCTTCAACAGTCCAAGGACGGGAAGGATGAAAACAGTCCAGATGAACTGCCACTACGTAGATGCTGATGTTTACTTACATGGTATTCTCTCCCCCACCCCTTCCACTCACTGTGGAAGGAGCTGCAGGGACACAGGAGGAAGGACATGTGCAAACACAGCCAGTGCATCAAATGATATAACCCCTCATGCCAGCTTACTGACTTCTGTCTTAAACTCTGCTGACAGCAATGAGAAAATGAAAACCAAACTCACCAAACCAGCAAAATGCATCACTTGTTGCTGGGAGCCTGCTCCAGAATCTCTCTCCACTGATGGTCAGGAACTTTCTAATTACCAGCCTAAAGTTACTACTGACTAGATGATTCCCATCTGCCCCTGTGCCAGTGTCGCCTTTAGAGTAAGCAATCGTTCTTTCTTCCTGGCACATACCCTCCCTTTTCCTTCTGTCTTAGTGTATTTATAGAATTTCTCTCAGCCTTCGCTTTGTCAGATTAAACTTTTTATGGAGGGAAGATTTATCTAATGGGTTTTACATTTGCTTTTGCCATACATTGGTCTGCATTTGTCTGGCTTCAATGCCTGAGTGGAGCAGCTTTGCTTTCAGATCAGCACTGTCCTTTTAGCACACCACTGAAGAGGTATCTTGTATATCCATTAAATGAATGAATGCTCTATTGCTATGCAGAGTGCTTTGCAACAGAATAAATACTCACATGAAGACAAACCTACAAAGTACTATCACCCATGGTAGTAATTACTGAAACAACAGGTAGACCTCAGCAACAGAAGGCAAAAGAAAGAATGAGGTGGATGGTATTGAGAGTTGTTTGAAAGAGACAAGAAAAGGCACTTGGCAGAATGAAGAATTAGCTTCCAGAGAAGCAGAGAGAGCCAGTACTGCTCTTCAGCAAGCCCCCAGGCAACAAACCAATGGTGGACTGCAGTACAAAGAACTCTTCCTAAAGAAAATGAAAAACAGTGTTGGCAGAATTTTTACATTAAAATGTCTTTTCTGTAGGCCATTCTAGTAATATCAGAGTAATTCTGCACATGGGATCATAAAATTATACCACAAGATACTTAAATCCTTCATAATCCCCCACTTATACCATAATCAAATTCCTACTATCATAACCCTGTTGTGGTAAAACCAGCTAGACCAGCAAGGAGAATGCCTCTTGAGTGAGTACATGCAAGTCTCACATGATGTTGGGATGAGATAGGAAGTTCTGTCCTGCTTGCTTTTGGATTCTATCAGTGTTGTAATATAGCTCATATGCATACTATCCTCTCTCCTGTGAATGCAACCCAGAGATACTTATGTGAACCCAAGCCAGTGTATGCAGCTGGCTTAAATACATCTGTGAACTGCATTCCCAGCAGAAATTGCCTTCGACTCCATTTTCTGGCTAAATTATTGCTAACATTTTGAAGTAGTTTCTACTGGAGACATTTTTAAAGCTAGATTTTGTACATGGGTATAAATCAAACAATTCCTTTGACAGCTGACAGACTTCTTCCAGATTTCACTGGGGCAGTTGATATAAAATCTCAGCATTTCATACTCCTCCCAAACTCTGCTGTGAAGTCCTGTTGGTTCACTAACTTTTGTGTTTCACCCAAGAGGCAACTGCATTAGACTAGAGTGAATAACTCTGAGTTAATCCGTTACACTGTGTTGCTTCCTACATAGAGACCAGAGCTACACAAGAACATAGCCTATTGTAATTGAAGGTAAATGCAACTGATAGGTAGAATTCTAGGAGATACGGTCAATCACCCAGGAAGCTTTAAAACACATTAATATCTCTTTCCAGCTTTACATTTCATACTCAAAGACTTTTACTAATCACTGCAGCAAGCCACCAGCAACACCTACTGTTTAAATGATGGGTGTCCTATCAACAGCTCTTCTGCTCCCCCTAGCACTTGTTCCTGTTATTGCAGATTATTTATTGAATTGCCAATTACTACTAATTTGACAAAGCTCCGATTGCAAAGCTGAGTTTCACCCTCCCACATAGCACCTGTGGGAAAGGAGGAATGGTGAAAGGAGAGTCATGAGAAGATTCTCCTGAACCAGCCTGGGAAGAGCTGGTTTCAGCTCACCCCTACACATACTAGCCCTCACTACTGCTGCACTCGCAAGGAGCTGCAGAGCTTGCTTCTCCCAGGGTCCACCACAGGCCAGAAAGTTCATTTGTTTTGCTCCCGTTCTGGAATATCATCCCTGTTGCATTCCTCTGGAGTCAGAAAAAGGTATAGTGCAAGTGTTTATGCCTGGATTTGAACTCTCAGACTCACCTACACCTGCATATGAACACACATACACAACACGTAACAAGAGTAAACAGTTCATAGCAGAGCTCCCTGAAATTCTTCCACTTTGAATTCTGCTAAGTATCATCACCATTATTATTATTACTACCTTAGCAGGTCTGCAGGACAGCATTGCTAACTCATGGATTCTGTAGATCTCAAACCTCAGCTCTGGTGCCTTTGTATAAATGGACTATAGCTTCCTTTAGCTGCCACTCCGACACAACACATCCCTATAGACCAATGGGAACTTCTAGCTCAGAGCTCCTCCTGGATCAGGGCATTGGGAACAGCAACATCAGCACTTGCATCAGGAATCTCGTTGCTTGCTCCTGTTCTCTATGGCTCACTGTCTACTCTCACATTCCCAACTGGCTCTTTGTAAGTCAGTTTTACCAGTAATAAATAAATGTATGTACACATCCATACTCAAATACCCCAAACCTGTATCTGATACTGTGATGCTGAGAGGCATCTAGAAAGGAACAGTGGGTTTGGGGCTCCTTATCAGGGGGCAAAGACTGATGTTGATATAGCCTCATCCTTAACTAAAACAAGAACAGGCTTCTAAGGAGGAGGAGAAAAAGAGAGACTTTTAGGGGACAACCTTTGAAAAGAACTCAGAAATCTCTTACAGACACACCATTTGGGTTCCCTGCAGTTAAGGCAGGAGAAGACTCCTCAGAACACACCCCAGGGTTAAGGAGATAGGAGTATGACTAATTCTAGTGCATCATACCTCCGTCCCTCTAAAAAACAAGGAATGAACGTTGACTGTCAGGGAGCAGCCAGCAGTTTGGGACTGGGACTTTTCTTACTGTCACCTCTGGTGACTGGGAAAGAAATTTCTCTCCTACACATTTCCCACTTTCTTTCTCTATCACTCCCTTCCTCTGAAAGCGTAAAATGAGCCAGTTGGAAAGCAAAATAAGAAAGAAAAAGATGATGTTCATTAGAAGCTGGGGAGAGTCAATATCTACCTACAGTTGCAGGGATTGGCACAGATTCCTGCCCATAAAGATAAGCCTCCACAGCCATAGCTCTAGGAGGTGAGATCTTCCTCCAAGCATGATAGGCCTCAATCCAGTGGAGAGTACAAAGAGAACAGGGATTTCCCCAATATTGGTACATAGTGTATTAAGTTCCACCTTCAGGCAATATATAATGGGTGAATTATAAACCGTTGAAATCTAGTTTTCTAGTACAAACATTGGTAGATCCTTGAAACAGTCATATTGATATAACTATTACACCAGATATTTAATGGCAATAAACTATAATCCACCTTGATATTCTAATACTGTACTATGATTATAGCTAAACCAAATATTACGCTGAACTAATACAACTAATTTAGCATATATAAAACTCTTAGCTTAATTTCAGTTTCACAGTTGCAGAAAGTGCCAAAACAAACTGAAGTTCACAGGCAGAACAAAAGGAAACAGGAGGTTATACAACCAGCAGTCTTCAAAGAGAAAAAGGGAAAAGACGGGCAAAGGGAATCACTTTACAGAATTGGAAGGGAAAGAATCTTGGGAGGGTTATAAAACAACATGGTTAAAATGGTCACAAAAATGTTTGATTTCCCTTTCCTATATAGGATTAACAAAATAAGCAAACCACACACGTGCAGCGACAAATGATTTGGTCACATTTGTTTAATGTGTATACATTTGGAGAACACACTAAATAAACCTCCAGAACAGACTACACGGCTGTTCCTGCTGTAACAGCAAGAAGCATCGTAACTGTACTATGATCTGCCATGTGCCCTGGAGGACTGTTCCACAACCTCTTTCAATGTCCTCTGGAGCTTCAAGAAACATGGTGAGAAGGTTTACAGAGCCATGATAAAGCCTAGATCATCACAAAGGTGCCCTAGCTGAGTCATTACTAACAGTGCTTCAGAACTGCCACAGGTTGCATAGTTTTGAAACAGTCCTGTGGTAGGTATGTTAAAGCAGAAAGATAAATCCATAGTCAGGTAGAAATGAAAGGAAAACATTTCCATTTGCTAACCCTAAAATGCGTGCGTGCGCATATGCCCTTCCTTATCACAATGCTTTCCAAACACAGCACTGCTGTACAGTGCATAGTGGCTTTGGGGTGACTGCTCCCAATGCTTGAGGATGAGGATTCTTTTTTCCACTCTCCCACCTAAAATAAGAGTAACATGTTTTTGGCTTTTGCCCTGCCTGATTTTGTCCAATGACAATCAATTCTAATGTTTGCAGTTAGACATAAAGCAGACTTTTCAAAATGGTGTTGAGTTCTTCTGGTAACCTAGTAATTGCAGTGAGCAGGCTGGACAGGTCTTCCTGGCCGACAAGAAGGATGGAACATGCTATCTCTCACTTCCACTCCTAACCCTTCATTCAACAGCCTTCTCATTTGCTTGTTTCAGTGCTCGATCCAGCCTACACATGAAAGGCTCAGCAAACCATCATGCAAACTAGCAGAGGTTTGTGCAAAAGCCTTACATGCAGGCAGAGCTACAGTTAACATGGGTTTGGTTAACCCCACAAAACCAATACCTCCAACTTCTCAAGAAGAATGCTGACTCTTCTTCTTACCACCCCACACTGTCAGAGGTGAAAAGAAGATGTAAACAGTTTTCATTCATCCCAGCCTCACCCGATTCAGCACACATGTACATGAAACAGTGATAGTTCAAGTCATAAGACTGAAAATCAGGATGTTCATTTGGGAATTTGGAAACACATGCACACTTAGCCCGGAATTTCATAAATACAGTTTGCCCTGATATCACCTAGAATGCTTATTCATTTGTGAGTGACCCTCCCTTTGCTTTCTGCTGCCACTCAAAGCACTGTATTACATGTGTGGAAGTACCACTGGACCATGAACTCTGCATCCTTCCTTTGGAGTGAGAGGAGCAGGGTAGGCCCACCAATGCTGAGCTTCCAGGTGCTGCAGGTAGATTTCTACCATCAAAGTGGTTCTGGTATCTCTGCATTACGTTGTAGTCACTACTTTGAGAAGAGAAGATGGAAAAAAAAATAAAAAAAAAAAAGAAGACTGATGTTCTATGAAAGTTGAGATTCTCCCCCTCTGCATGATACCATCTCCCACATCAGAGAAAGCCCAAAACAGCCTTGGGCTTCCCATCCAGCTCTGGCTCCTAAATGGCAAAGCTGCAAACAAACTCTAAATTAGGCAATGATTTCAGGTAAAAGCAGAATTACCACACACTTGTCAAGCAGCCAATTCAAAGCAGCAAGACCTGAGGAGGAGGCTTAAAGTTTGATGGCTTTGCTAGCTCGATTGGCTGCCACAATGCCCAGGATGACCGATGACACTTTCTTGGGCAGGAGCCATCTCCTGCAGGGCCCACACCCTCAGCAGAGGCTGCTCTCCTTCAGAGCAGCTGGCTCCTGCAGTGGGTTCATGCCTAGATGTTTGCTCCTTCCCAACTTCAGAAACAGGTCCTATTTGGGGGTGGGGAGAGGGAGGGAGGACCCTTGGTGTGTCTCTGGTATTTATAATTACACATTTATTGAGCTTGTGCAATCCAAACTCCAGCTTCAGGCCAAAAGTTCATTGCTAGAGGGGTTCACTAAAGAATTTCCTCCTAAGAATGGAGCATTACATCACTTGCCAAGTGTGTCAGGCGGTTTTCCAGCCTCCTGTTGGGTCACACCCATCTGACTACTCTAGTGGCTGGATACTGCACATGCCTGGCCGCATCCCTAAACTCCATTGGATCAATTGTGTCTGTATGCTCCAGACATCAGAAAACTGAGTAATGTTGTCACACAGCCCTTCCTGTCACAGGCCTCAGGACCCTAGAACAACTGAAGCAAGTCAACACATAAGGATACAATTAGGTTTCCAAGCATCAGCCAGCCAACAGTTAAACATTCTGCAGGTACAGCCCCAAAATATCAGACCATTCTTTGCAATCTCATTACACAGGCAACTCTGTGGTGACAATAACGACACTGTTCTGATGGAATGCTTAATAATCTCAGGGACACATCACTCATGCTAGAGACAATGCATACATCGTAAAAAATGATGGTTTTTGCCCAAAGACTTCACTCTCTGTGTAACATAATGTGTTATTCCTTTTGTATTATACTTGTCGCACCATGAAGAACTAAATACTCAATAGTGTATTATCATCCTACACCTAGGGAAATAAAAATCCTGGTCCTTCCACATGCCATTTAAGGATCTTTGCCTGCCTCTCCATGCACAAAACACACACCTGAAGACCCTGAAGTTAAGAAAACAGTTCACCTCTAATGCTCTGATGTGATATTTCACCATGCAGCCACGATGATTAACAGAATAATCCTAGCGCAAACAGATAAACCAGAACTCTGGCACAGGCAGTTTTAGTTTATTATGAAGTCTGATACCACTGTTGATAGTAAAGCAGGGGAACGAAGCTAATTTTGTTATCAAGGTTCATGTGAGTATAAATGCTCTTTCTTATCCTTTATACATCTGCTCCCTCAATGACCTTACTGCATGAAGCCTTACAATGCGATAAACCATTTTTTAGATGGGGAAACTGAGGCAAAAAGTCAGAGGCCACTCATGGGATCACACAGTGAGTGAAAACTGAAGCCAAAGGCCTGTCTGTTGCTAGCTAGTCTATAAATTCCATTTGCTGACCACCAGGCTGAATGTCCAGGCTGAATGACCACCAGGCAAACGATCTGATTATGAAAAGCAAGATACGTGAAGACATGGATTTTAGCAGAACAGACTGGAGTGGAGGGATTAATGTGATTTAATGGGTCACTTGGGGAGAAGAATTGGCAAACAAATACAATCCTACTCAGTGAAATTTAACTAGCAGATAAACTAGGCCCTAATGGTAGACAGCTTCCCAGTTCCTTTTCTCCCAATGAAACTAACAGCTCTGTGCCCTCCAGCCTCAGAGCTCCTACACTCAAAAAGGCGCAAGGACCACACAAACAGCACAGTCTGGTGATTTCTTTCCAAGCTAAGGCTGCCAGAATTGGTATAACCTCTCCAGCTCCAATCCTGATGCAAGAGTACCTTCAGCTCCCACTGATCAAGGTGGAAACTGCACATAATAAGAGTGCTGTAGTATGAGGCTCTTTGTTAACCATTATTCTAGCACTGATGCCTTCAATCAATGCAAGGATCTTCTGTGGTTCCAAAGTTTATGAAGCCAAAAGCCTGGAATAACAGAGTTTTTTCATTCCTCATGTTGCACAGCGTCTGGTGTCTGGGATAATGGCCAGTGACATTTCTGAATGTGTTTCAGGTCCTACTAGAGGTTTTGAGCTCAGCAGATCCCCATGATAGGCGCATATCTCCATGTGATTTGAGACTTGCTTGCTGGCTAAGGCAGCAGCATGACCTGCCATGTTAGTCCCTTAACACAGGCACATCAAGCATCCATCTGGTCTGAAGAAAATGATCACTGAAATGTTCTGTCAATATTTAAACCTACTCACTGTGGCACAGCTTGGCTGGAGAATCCCCTGAAATCCAAGGTAACATTTTTAGACAGACATACATGCAGACTCAGGAGAAAAACAGGGACTGGAAGGAGCCTCCAAATATAAATCAGATTGTTGCTGACCAGTAATTGTGCCAGACCACCTTAAATGGACACTGTGCCCATCTGCTCTTCCCTTCTCCTCCCCCACACCTCCTCCCTCAGGGTTGTAAACCATCCTGCAATATTTAAAGTAGCATTGTTCACCTCCCTTCGGAAGCCCCTGGACCATTTCAGTGGCTATATATTCTCTCTGTGCTGTTTGTTATTCCTGAGGACATGCACATTGCTGAACATACTAATAAAAATTTCATAAAAGAGGTTGCCAAAAGGGTGTGTATAAGGGGATTTGTAAAGCTCGCTCGCTCACACACACACACACACATACACTCCATTCACCATTAAGAAAGGGCTGCAGCAGGCAAAAGCAAGTACCTCTGTACAACAAAAAGAAATGGCTCTGCTCCTGAAAGGGATCAGGCAGTCTTAGGTAACAGAGCAAAGATGCACATCATCCAGCGATTCAATATAAGCAAACACAGAAGCGTGTTCATCTGCAACCATGAGCAAGTTAAGAGAAAGGCCAGAGGAACTAGCAAGAAAATGCCTGTACAAGGCATGCCAGCGTGATACTGCTGTGTGTGTATGTTGATGTACTGCCTGCTCACTCATCCACAGTGAGCC
Source organism: Psittacus erithacus (assembly GCA_009867235.2). Classification (NCBI taxonomy): domain Eukaryota; kingdom Metazoa; phylum Chordata; class Aves; order Psittaciformes; family Psittacidae; genus Psittacus; species Psittacus erithacus. The sequence goes on from WYDI02023223.1 coordinate 210,346, forward strand.
TGCTTGTACCTTTCCTGAGCGCACATTAAAAGGACAAGGAGTAACACTGACTGGGAATGTATTTGGGAAGAACGTGCTCTTTTTTTCTCCCTCCCCCCTTGTTTTTTCTAATAGCTTTCACTTTAGTGACTGAAGTCTCAGCCACACGCTGCCACTTTCATGGGGTGGATCTGCCTGGGACTGCTGGGCTTCTCCCTAGGGGATATCACCCAAGATTGCCAGTACCAGCTGGGTCTCTCTGCAGGTTTTGGGATGTGGAAGTCCAAGACCTTCCAAGTTCACTTCCTTTAAGGTGACCAATTGCATTAAGGTGTCTGTGGCTTCTTACTGCTAACTACTTTAGCTTTGGTTTGTTGAACATTACTTCATAATGCTCGTTGTGTGCAGCCTGGGACTCAGCAGAGCAGCACTGGGGCAGGTACTTGAGACTAAGCATGTATGCATTTTGAAAAGACTGAAGCACTGAGCAAAACCAGTAGCTCACAGACTGTCTTGCCTCCGAGCTAATCAGAGTTAGATCTCATATGACTGGAAGGCCAAGGTGCTAAGGAATGCTTTCTGGTGATCTGTTTGATTCCTTTTCCCCTTTGCAACTTTCCCTAAGTGATCCATACTCTGCTTAGCAGATTTAACGCTCACTTTCAACAACTCTGTATTGCTAACTAGGATTTTCTGGGCAGGACATAAGATTTTAAGATCTCTTATAACTCCTCAAGCTGGTCTGTGTGCAGTATTCAGCAGATGCTGTGCTCCACCTCTGAGAGACTTCTGTGTTGATGGTGAAATCACACACACTTTAACTGAGCCTCCTGGATAGAAAGCACAGTATAAATGTATGTCATTATAATCAAATACAAGCAGAAAAGAAACAAAACCCCCACAAGATCCACAAACGCATGTTTTGTCTGTCCTAAAGAGGTAGAGCATTTATAGAATTGTAAATAAATGACCTAGTGAAGTCAGGCTCTTTGTTAAGCCAGACATTAGGAAATTATTGCAACACAGGTTATTGCCCTCACAGCAAGTAACAGCTCATGTGGAATGGTTGTGGCAGAGCATTCAGTTACACATTAAGGATGTTTTTATTATAACACATATTTACAGGCTTCATGATCTGTCTTGTAAATACGTATTAAGGAAATGTAAGCAGTCAGCTTCCAGTGCTGGGCCTTAGATATTTGCCAGTTTTACCTCAGATAAACAGGGACAGTCTCACAGCATGAAGAGCTTTCTTTGTAGTTGCCACAATAGCAAACACCCTGAAAGGACAGCAGGTATTTAAGCAAGTAGCAAGCGTAAGGGAACCAATGATCTTAATGCTAATGAAAGATGGCTTGCAAACAGAAAGACTGATGCTGCAGTGATGAGGCCTACTCCATTCTTTGAAATACAATTATACAGGCATGGGCATTCATTTGTGTGGGCTAGTGGCTGGGTGCGTGAATCCCCAAGGATTCTTATGTAACACCAGGACGCTATTCCTGCTCAGTTTTCTACCCAAGTCTCATGCATGATCTACTGCTGTACCATAGCAAGCATTAATAATTATTACACAGGCAAACAGACGCACACTGTGTGAAGTGCCTTGGCCACAAGTTTACTAATGCGCAAGAATAAATTCACTGGGAAGAACAAATTCTTTTCCAGATTACAATCTGTTTGTGCTGAATATTCCATATCCATTCCCCAGCTCAGCAAGCTCCATGTGTGTATATTTAAACACAAAATGTACAGATGTTCACTGTAATTTGCCTCGCTGAACATCATGTCTATTTAATCCATTTTGAAGGTCAAATGTATTTTAATATTTTGGCAAATGCCTTTGGAACCAACTTAATTAAACACCACAGTTAAACTGGGCAGTAAGTTTTCCTCAAAAATGCTTACAACTAGTCTGAACAATTAGCTACAGGCCTAGGCCAATGCAGCTGGAGAGCTGGAGCTGAGGCGACTGTGCTGTGCCAGACCTGCGCTGCAGCACGCTACACAGATGGAGACAAGGAGCACCAGCAGAAGTCACTGAGGCACAGCATGGCAGAAGAAGGAAAAGCTGGAAAAATTAAGCAGTGAAACAGTGAGGAAACTCGGCAAGACTCCAAACCCAAGGGCAGCTCATCTACAAAGTGCCTGACAATCATCGTCAAGCATCACACAAATATTAAGGTGAATGAAGCATTAGTGCTCCCAGAAAGGGAGCCAAGAGCTGGGGCTGGAACTCAGTAGTTCTTAGAAGATGCTGCCTTCATGTGAAATACATACATAGAAAAAGATATGCTCATCTCATGGTATACATCTATAACAGTGCAGATGCACTGCTTCACTACATGAATGCTCAAGCAAGACACTTTTTGCATGTCAGGAGGAGTTTATACAGGGTTTTCACATGAAATGTACATCTTATTTTCACACGTCAGCTCAACAGCATGCATGAGCACCAGATTGCAGGCACATGTGCACATGCATGTGTTCTTGTGAAATACTCTGGCAAGTATGCAAGCCTGAGGAAAATGTTCTGTCAGACATTATGTTGACAGATGTAGATGCAAAGCCTCTTCCAACTTACAGAAACCAGTCCAGACATCATTTTTCCATACACAAAGCCAAAACTGGAGTGTTAAAAATTCAACATTGACATCACATCCAATATTGCAATTGTTATCACTTGACCCTTTGGTCCATGCTTGTTCGAGGCAGCTTCCTTTTTATTAATATCTCAGCACACTGTGTGACACGAGTGTGTCCTAATTTCATTTTAATTAGCGCTGACTTTTACTTTCCTCAGTAATGAAACAGTCTCATTACGAAGTGTAATTGAAGACCCCTAGAGGGAGGGGTGCCTGGAGACCTCATTGTGTTCGTACCCAGCATCCTGCCCAATAAAATTCCCTTCTGAACGAAAGCAGTTTTATCATTAATTCATCCTGCAGGGGGGCTAACTAGCTGCCAGGCGCTGAGTTCATACTGCTCCGAGGAAGAGCCCAAAGCCTGTTTGTTTTCTCCAAAGAAACAATTCCAATTTTCTAATGACTAAAATACTGACATCGTAAATCCTTCGGTCTCGTTGTTAAAAGTATCTTTGAACATCGGCTGTTATGAAGTATGCCTCTTCATTAAAAGCAGACTATTCATGAACTCTTGTGTGTGTGTGCTTTTAATTGAGCTTGAATGATACAAATATTGAGTTGTGGTTAACTCTGTTTAAAAAACAAAACAAAAAAAGAGAGAAGGAAACAAGCTCTATTTACAGGCACTCTAAGATGACCCGGGCAATCACAGTAAGAAACAAACTCAGAAGAGCAGGCCAGGCAGGTGGTTAAGTGGCCACCCTTTGGATGCACACATGGATTACCACAAGAAAAGAGGCCTCTATGCCCACAGCACCCCCAGACTCACAGTTTCTTGGCTCTGTAGGTATGCAATCATGGTAACTGCAGAGAAAAATTCTTCAGACAACTGCATGTACATTGTTTATGGAACTTCAGGGCTTTTTGTAATTTAGGCTTCAAAAGTTTCCCCTCTCCATTACTGGACAGAACACAGAACTGCCATTGCATGTACTCCAAGCACTGACAGAGTATTCACAGGGATTTATTCAGAAACAGTTACTGCACTTTAGATTCACCTTCTGCTTCATCCCAAGCCAAGACTGGAGCATGCCAAGCCTCTACAACAAGACACAGCAAAATGGGCCTCCAAGTTTATCAGAACTATCACCATCTCAAACACTGGCAAGGGCAGAGTTCTTCTGGCACCAGTGAGCATCCCAAATCTGGGTAGCTGGCACCACATCTTGCAAGAGCTGAGGGTGCACTTGCCAAAAGACACACATATCTGCTCAGGAAGGGGATACAGATTTACATGAAAATCTGGTCTAAATTTGCACTAAAATGTTCACATCGCCAGTGTGGGATTAGGTTTTACCTACCATGCACTGGGATTAGAGACACTTAGTAGTATTAACCCAAGTAGCATTTGTGTGAAAAAGGCAACTCCCACAAACAGGGCATCTGAAAAACACACGGCCTTTTTTGGCAGCACTGGTCATAAGAAAAATGGCAAACATTTTACCTAGAGCACTGGGGACTCCAAGGTCTTTCCCCTCTCTGGTTGTAAACACCACCACAGCTTGTATTCTAATAAATATCTATAATGACAGCAGAATCAGCTCTTTTGGTTTCCAGAGCTTCTCAGAGCAAAGGCCTCCCAGTCAAGTATGGTGCATGTGTGCTGATTTTTAACACTTCCTGCCATCCCATTCCAGGGCAGCAACAGGCGACTGTACCACATTTGTGTTACCCAACTTGTATGCACAGGCATTCTCTAGGCTGAAATATGGCTTAATATCACTGAGAACCTGGACAGAGTGTACACTGTGCTTAAAACAAGAAGGAAGATGGCATGTTCACACAAATTTAGTCCATCTCCCTAACCTCAAATCAATGACTCTTCATTAACTTTCCTGAGATGACCCTGTATAAAGCAACAGCAGAATAAAAAGATCCACGGACAATCATGCATTCAGATGACTCCATTTCCAGTGTAGTTTGGAAGCTGAACCACAATTTAATTGCATCTCATAACAGAAAAATCTCTGTGTTCATGTGTCCATTATAAGCTTGAGCTTTAGTGATTAGAAAGTTGGGGGAGACACAGGGAAGGGATTTTGCCTATTGACTCACAGCACTCATCACCAGCAAAATACCATTAGTGAAACTTGGTCTCTTTAATAATGAAGTGTCTGATAGATGCCACTGCTGTGGTTCTGCTATTAATCTTGTCCTGACGCTGTTACATTAGGGGATGTAAACTATCTTTTCTCTCTACTCATTATGGAAACTGTGCAATTCACATCCTCCCAGGAGTGCTCCAATTAGCACAGCCTGCATCACATTCAGCTTTCCATCAACTCACTGTGTTATCCTGAGCTAGAAAAGCTACCCTCCTACCACAGGCATGCTCAGCAACAGCCGGCGGTACCATATCACTGCTGACTCTTCAGATACATTCTCTCTAAAGCTGCAGGTTTTGGTCTCATCAGCAGTTCCTGAATCTTTATATAAGAAAAGCAAATCCAACAATAAAATATTTTCAAGTAGCTAAGAGACACACCTGATTCTTGACTGCAGTAGAACTTGGGGAGAAAGCAAAGGCTGTGTGTGTAACCGTAACCAGGCTACTGCTACCCATCAAGCAAGATTTTGTACTGTGCAGCAGTACTACTGAAAGACACACTCTACAGCCCGAGTAATTCCCCCCTCTTCCTTTCACAGCACAGTCAATTAGCAAATAGTTTGCTTGGTGTTTTGCACCTCTATCATATTTCAGCAGGTTTTTAGCTCACCTCGTGGGCTTTCCTAACTTGCACTTCAAAGTACACCAACCCTGGTGTTTTACATAAGTGGGTTCTAAAAAGAGATCAGACTTGCTTCTGCTTTGTTTTGCTTCTTCCAGCTTAAAAGCAAATGATTTCTGCAATATTTCCATAGTTAATTTCATTCTGGATAGCAAGCACAAAATTATGTGGCTCTCTTAGGTAAGATCAAGTAGAGGTTATGGATTTTGCTTCGCAAGTGTCTTCCCCATGGGACTTAACTCTGCTTCACCAGAGGATGGCTAGAGTGGCTAGAAATCTCTTAGACTCTGGTCACACCTCTTGTTCTGCATGTAGCAGCCAAATGATGATGCTAATTCCCTAGCTCAAGCTCTGTCATTGCCTTTCTGACCTGCTAACATAACTACATTTGCAGTTGCTTCTTAACTCAATGCTGCTGGTTGAGAAGCTGTCCTGGGGAGGGCAGAAGCTTATTGTTGCTTTCTGTGGCTCAACTAGAGCTGCAGCAGGACATGCAAATGAAACCCACAGCTCCTGGCTGCTCCTGGATGTTGCCATCACTTTAGGCCATTTGGGGGGCAGCAGAAGGAAGTATGTATAGTGTTTAAGATTTTAACCTTCAGAAGTTAGTATCAAGCTATCCTGTAAGTAGGAAGAAGAAATTACTCATGCAAAGTGATGCAGAGCTGTTGATTACAAAGTCCATACCCCCTGGGCACTGAGCATCCCTGGCACCTCATCACACCTGACTGGTACCTCAATCACCAGCACACACCACAGCACAGCAAGGGAGGCAGAAAGGATGCTCCAGAGGATGCTGCAGAGACTGAGACTGAGCAGCCCAAGGACACTATTGAACAAGCATCATCTGGAGGGTGTACTGGAAAGATGGCAAGAGGCTGGCTTTTCTTAACAGCTCCCCTGCAACAGGTAATGTTTAAAGTAAGTTCTAATCCTGATACTTCATACATATTCCTGAATGGCTGGTGACAGAGACCAGGCCTGAGGGATTTTCAGGGAATAGCTACTATTACTAGCATTTTCTAAGCTCTCAGCTCTCCATAGTTTGAAATGCAAAGTATGCATATGTGCATTAGCAAAATGGCCCACTCCCCTGCGTGGGAAGGAACCACTCTGGAGGTGACACTGGGCCAGGGTTACATGTGTATGGAGCAGCCAAGTGACATGTGAATCCATTACTGTTATCAGCAATGCATTCAAATGACCTACTTTTTAACAGTCACAACTGCCTGACAGAAGAATTCAGTAAATTGCTGGCGTGCAATTCTCTATCTAGAGTGATAGAATAATAACCCAATGCAGATACATAGCAGGCTAATCCTCTTCAGGTATAGCTGCATTTTCCTATACCTGATTTGATAGCAAAGCTATCAAAGAAAGACAAAAGCCACCAAGAACGACCTTCTTAATCTTCCAAGGGCTCTTTTCCAGCATGGAGTCAGCAGGTCACCATATAAGATGGTGCTGTAAATGGCAACTGCCAGAAATTCCAGGTTCTCATACAAGCTGAGGTTGCAGAAACTCATTCAGCAGCACCCAAGTGGCACAGACAGTTTATCATTGTTCCCCTCCTTTGCTATTCATTGTGCCTTTACATTTCTGTGAATGAACTTTCTGCATAAACAGCAACTGTCTTGTTCTCTCAAGCCAGCACAGCCTGCTGAAAAACATATTACAGAGCTCCATTCTTATGAGGAAGCATCATTGTTTGCCATCATATTCCTTACATGTTCCTATTTGAAAGAATGAAGTTGTGTTTCAGCTGCAAAGGTGTACAGACGCAGCCACATGCTTTCAAGCATATCTTGACATAATGCCTATCAATGCAGCTCTCCCATTTTAATTGAATCTATTTTAAAAATCATAGCTTTTTGTTACCTTAAAAGTAGAACAATTGCACTGACTACAGAAGGATGATAATAAAACAGTACCCCTACTACAAGTGTGTTGCAAATACATTAAGAATATTCTGAAAAGACAACTACAGATCTTCAGCATTTCCCAGAGATGGGTTTAAGTAATGAAGTAACTCAGATGAAACAATCCCATCAGCTTCAACAGGGTCCAAGTTTTCAATCCAGGTCTTACTGAGTTCAGGTCCTCTACATATCACACCTAGCTGAGCCAGAGCTACAGACAATCCTGATCATCTTGCAGCCACATCTGAAGCAACATGACTTCTGCCATCTGTTCTAAAGGCAGGAGAAGACAGACACTCGGAAGATTGTCACTGCTGGGAGCTGCCCAAGCCACCCTTGGGTTATGAAGGAACTGAATGCCTGGCCCAGATTTAGCACCTCTGGACTGAAGCGAAAAAGAGTATGAAAACACAACAGGAAGAGGTGACTCAAAAATCTCCTCTCCTCTGCTCCCAGCATTTTGAGGAACAGAGAGCTTCTGGAAATTAAAATCAGTCTGTCCACTACTCATTTGGGAGCCAGGGCAGGAATATAGGCTGCAGTAGTCTCGCTACAAGTCATCTGCCTCTCCACTCTCCTGAATGTGTCTGCTATGAGGAGAACAGATTACAGCTACAGAGGGTTCAGACACCTTTGGCCAATAAGCCCTAATCGGGGGGGGGGGGGGGAAATCAAAACATTTATTCTTAGAAAGAAGACAGTAGCAGACTGAAGCAAGCATTTAATATGTAGGATACTGAAAAGTCTTCTGTTCTCATACATTCCTTGAAGGCTGTAGGCACATAAAGGTACCTATGTAATACTTACATCAAGAGGAACGTTTAATGTCATGAAGCATGCACAAAGAGCAAATAGAGCTAACAGCAGCAGAAAAAACCAAATGTTTAGCTCCAGCATAATAAATACAAATATTCAGAGACAATTAAGACCTCCAAGAATGTTTGTGCACACAGGCACACATTGCCACACACTCTCATACCACCCCTCCCATTAACAGAAAATCCTCTCTTCTCCATTTGTCCTTTTCTCACTCTTGTTCTTCTTGGGATGACAAACACAGCTTAGCAAATGGCCATTTCAGGCCAGAGCACCCCCATACTGTGTGATGCTTTACTCCTTAAAGGTGTTAAGCTGTAACACATGCAAGAAGGGGTTCAGCTCACATGGGAACAGAGCACTGACACTTGCAAAGGCTGGTGACGGAGAAGGGGCTTTCCAGACCTGCATCCCCCTGCAGTTACAGGCAAGAGGCTGGCAGTGTGGGAAAGCTGCCGCTCTGTAATTACACACAGAGTATGTCAGGTACTAGCAGCACAATAGCACCAACTTGCTTTGATATCTGAAAATTTGCTTTTGGTATCTGACTGCCAGACTCAGTTGCTACGACTGCAGTAGAAAAGCAAACCAGTTGAAGTCAGATTACTCTTAAGTTTAGAAACAGCCCTCAAGATTCTTCATCTATCAGACATAAGAGCAGCTTTCTTCTCTATAACCAGAGCACACAAAGCTCTGAACCCTCCAAACTACTTGCACCACAGAAAACCTTTGTAAGCAGCCTGCTAAACACCCTCCTCAGCAGAGTGAACTGTAGTGTCCATAAAGGTGGGTTTTTTCCATCTGCACCAGAAGCAGGCATTGAATTTCTCTGCGACTCCTCGCACTTGTTCATGCTGGACCAGAAGCTGCTACTGCAGGAAAAGGTGGCAGAGATTCTACGTTACTGACACTCATGCTCTTGAAGCACGCTGTATTCCATCCCTGGCATAGAAAGGGCCTGTTTTTCAAGCTGTTTATCTGCTCCTCCAGACAGTTATCCATGAACCAAAGTTTGGGAGTCTGTCTTGACTGTGCTGAGCAGATCTGAATCAGCACCCTAAGCAAGGCCAATTACAAAGGGTTTTTTCCACAGGGTTTCTTAAAATTAAATCACAAGCAAAAAATGCAGCTTAGTCCTTCAAAAGCTGCAATTTGCTAAGGCCCTGAGGGTATTTTGACAAACTCTTCACAACTTCATCCAAATATTATCTACCTCTTTGTGCTGCCAAATTTAAAGATAAACTTTCACGGACTCCTTAATGTCAGTATAAGCCTAGTAGCAAGACTGGGTGCACAAACCAGCTCACACAGCTCAGATCCTCCTACCAAGGCCACTGAACTGCTCAGGTCAAGGTGGGAAAAAGATGGAGACTTCTCAAGTTGATGGAGGTTTTGGAGCTGGGGTAAGTAGGTGCCCAGAGTTCAATGTTTAAATGACATGAAGTCTGCTTGCCTCTGAAAGCTCTGCCATTTCACCACACAGTTCTTGTCCTTGGCACTCACTAATGTTAGTTCCAAACGGAAGAGCACTTCTTCATGTTCTGCATAATAAGGAACTCCCTCTATCAGAAGGAAGACATGCCCTTGTGCTTTCAATTACGTTTTCCACACAACCCTGTTATTCCTGTGATTTCTAGACTTGTTTTATGGCATGAACTTTGGTGCGACCTACACGCCTGTCATCTTTCTGGGACCCTGGAAATACCAAGGCCTCAGGAAACTCTAGGAACATCATTCTTTGCTGTATAATTCTTATCTTTCACAATACACGTTTTTCCTAAACTTTCTCTTCCCAGAAGCATCACACTTTCCAGTTTCATGCTATTTGCCCTTAAGTTCTATTGTGTAACCTCTAACTGTTGTAAGTAATCAGGATTAGCACAAACTTCATTAATGCCTTCACTATTGTAAGTAATTACATCATCCAAAGTGGTTTTCTCTTCCTTTCCCAATATAACTCTAATTTCAAAATGAGTCATTTAAATTCAATTTCTGTAAGTTACATTCCAGACTGCTCATAACTGTAGTTTTATTATCTAATGAATCTGCATTGGTTTTGCACCAAATCCAGATAGGAATATGTTAATTAGCTTCACATACAAGCATTTCAGTTCTCAAATTTCCCTTTGTGTTTCCTTTTGCTTTTATAGCGACTATGATCACTCTACATGAAAAAGAGACTAAAATGGCCAGTTTACACAATGGGACTTGCTGTGGCATGAGCCAGCTCTGCAGATGATACAAACACAGACCGAGAGACAGCTTTGAAGATAACACAAAATAGTGAGGCTGTATTATTGGTAAATCCCACTCCTTTTTTCTTGATAAAGGAAGGCTGCTTCTTTCTACGGAATGATCACAGCACAACGAAACAGTGGCAAGTCAGCTCTGAAGCTTCCTCTGGTTATGCCCCCTAACTTGTCTAAACACCTCTTTTAAAATGAAGAGGGAGGAGATAAACATATCCAGACCTTCACATGTTCCCTAAACATGCGTGCAGTGTGCAACCCCAAGACACATACACGCACTCACCTAGCACAGCAGCATTCAGAGAACGTGTGGCTTCTCTTCACAACCTATTTTCCAAGTGATGGAAGATTTAAAGTTTCTAATTTTTTCTTTTCCCTCGATGAAGGATATTCACTTTCTTAACCCCCCTCGGGGAGGCAGAGTCACAGAAACAGCAGCAGGTCACTGTAAATCTTCAAAACTAATAATTATTAAACACATAAATCTATTTAATGCATCGAGCCCCAGACACGCTGACTGGATAATATGAGAGAGGGAGAGATCCACACATAGCAAGAAGGCCTTGCCATCTTTCCACACAGGAGGCTGGACATGTATTTCAGTGACAAGGCTGCATTTGCCAGAGCAGCTATTGAGCCCTGGGAAACCTTGGGCTTCCAGCTTTTCATTCCATGCTACCAGCAGCTCAGCTGGAGTCCCTGGAGCTGTAAGCAGAAACTGGGAACCAGACCTCCTGGGTTGTTTCAGTGACCACAACTCACAATCCATGCCAAGCCCTTAGCAATGTTGGGCCCCTGGACAGGAAACAAGGCAGCAGCCATGCCCAAGGAACAGCAAGACACCCCTAACTCAGGGCTTCGCAGAGAGTCCCTGCTGCAAGCCTAGATCAGGTGGTGCCAATGCACTAGTGCCCAGAGGACCCTGGCTGAAGAAGCCTCCTCCCTCAGCTTCATAGCACCTAGTTCCCTCTCCATCAGTCAGTAGCTAACACAAAGCTGTCGTAACCTGCTTCATTTTCTACCGGATTAAAGTGAGTACTTCCCCCTTACAAAAACACAGCCTGAGATTCAGGAGAGGTGGGTTTTAGACACAAGAGTTTGCCTCCGCCAATACTCAGGGAAAATGGGGAACAAGTGCCACATCCTCTGTCAGGAAGCAGCTTTTGTGCTCGGCACAACAATGTGGTTAATGTGGCCAAAGAACAAGCACCCTGCAGCAGCCATGGGAGAATTAATATATCTCTTCACTGCTGACCTGAGGCTAGAAGGAAGGGTAATGGATCTTTATGGTTCCATCTTCCCATTATGGATCCCCTTTTCAGTCCCCAAGCCCACTGCTTCTGCACATTTAACTAGAGTAGCCTTTTGCCAGGGAATGTAGTTGTCACATTCCTAACCTACCTGTCTTCACTAGCATTTATTTGGCCTCCAGAAGGCAGAAACATTTCAGCAAGCAGCACCTTTGCCTTGCAGTAGTCAAAATGGTATCTGGTGCAATGCAGCAACTGTTTTCAGTGCCAGAAAGCTTGGAAGCAGCACCTCTGCAGATCTCTTCACCACCACCCAAAACAAAGGAAAAGGCAAAAGCCTGCTTTCAGGAACAACCTTCCCACTGGCTCTGGACATAAATAGATCTGCAAGACTGCAGCTGGAGACAGGGATGAGGTAAGCAAAAGCCTCACATGAGCCAATTCAGTACCTGAACATTGGGACATTTCCTTCCTGTGACTCACAAATTTGCCATAAAAAAAAGGTAAAACTCAAGCGTAATCACTCTGCTTCTGTTCTTGGTTGTGAGTAAGGTACTGCCAGGTTCTCATCAGGGCCATGAGCACCGCACTTGCAAAACAACAAATCACATTACAGACTTTGCATTTCTCTCCATACATCAGTGCACATCCACCCCATCCAAATGATCCCAGTAAAGAAAAACAAATTTTAATGGGTAAAATCTGGTGTGCCTTAGTATATGTTTAATTTCCACCACAAGCACTATGACAGTAACAAATCTGTATCTCTACAATGTGGAGTTAAGTATCTTCGGATGGTTTTCCATTCCTTCCTTTACTTGGATTACTTTACAGTTTTATCTCAATTCCAAATCCCTTTGGTACATAATGCACACTTCTGGAATGACACATAGTGCAATGTTTTACTCTTAAATTACTAATATAGAGTTCCAACTTCAGTTCTATCTTAGTACAGCCATTTCCTGCAATTATGACTCAATGTAGATCCAAACTTTGCATCTGAGGACTGTCTCTTGCTATTTGCAATGAAGAGAAATATCAAGAATATAAGATGCTCTGAGCAGAAATGCTCTAAGAAGAAAGCTACCAGTGGGACTTAGGTAAATCTCAGAAAAATCCAAAACCACCCAGGGTAGGAATGTGACCGTGAGGTCCAGGATATTAAAATTCAGCTATGCTTGATGAGCAATTTGAGCAGAAGATTGAACAAGATGACCTTCAGTGGTTTCCTCTAACTCAAAGCATCCTACGATTTATGAGAATATCTTCTGGTTTGGCCATCGCAGAATTTGTTTCTATTTGTTTATGTCTCTGCCTATCACTCTTCTCAGCAGATGGAAAATAATAAAGTGTTCCATATTGCTCTGAGTCCCACCACTGGAGAAGTTCTCAGTGGTGCAGACCAGGTGCTCCTCTCGTACGTAATGGAAACATGCTGACTGCAACTGACTGTACTTTGAACAGACAGATCAAACACTGTGAGTGACAGGTTGAGAAAATGAAACAATCACCTCCATATTTTGTTGTAGGATTTTTTTTCTGAGAAATTATGTAAGTGAAATGTGGTGGACAGGTCCAAGGAGGCCGAATTTATCTCTTTTTGAAGTTGTTTGTGGATGGCAAGAAAAAATGTGAAAAGGATTTTTGGACAGATCTCCTCCTATTTTGCAAGCTAATGGAATTTGCTGAAACAAGACCACCAGCTGCTCTGCTTATAACAGTTTGAATGCATTTCAATATATTCACTTCCTTCTATTAGGTGCCAACTCTGTTCCTTATTGAAGATGGGTCTTATCCAGTGCTACAGATGCAAACATTCCTTTACCATTAACAGTACTCGAAATTGGAGGCTACATTTTTCAATACGGGAAGTTTGATGACTCAAGCCCTTCAAATCACTGATCTCTACCTTCTGAGTGTGTGCAATGAGATCTTTATTAGACTCCTGTGACCTGGGATCTTGAAAAATAAATCCATGAATTTCCTGTTGGGAATAGGCATGATAAGAAAGATATTTGATAATTATATTTTTTTTAAGCATCTTTAATGGCTATTTTTAACATCTCTTGGATGTCTGAAAAAGTTCAGATCCTTCTTTCCAAACCATCCATTACTTATCAGCTGGTTTTCTGAGAAAACAAGTCTTACACAATCCTGCTCTATGTGTAAGGACGTGTTTGTGCAAGTCTCTCCATTAATAACTGTGTGATTTAATACATTTATTACAATACCATACACTACATATTGTTTATTAGTTATAAGTTATTAGCCAATATTTACTAAATTTGACAGATAAAGAGATCTTAAAGATAGACAACACTGGTTTTAGCAAAACTGGGTTTTGCTAAATCTGCACATAATTACTGTGCATTTTTTACACATCTCTTTTGTGATGCAAGTCAAGACTGTTCATGAAAATACCCACAACTGATGGGATTGTCAGTCTGCTACTCTCTGTTGAGCCAGGGAGGCTGGCTAAGTTCCTATGCAAATAGAACTTAGCTAACCAAAATATTGATGTCCATCCTCCTCTAGTAATGAGCCCAGAAGAGAGCAATGAGAATGATGAGGTCTTAAGCAAATCTGATTTACAAGCAAAAATTACAGGAATTGAGGTTGTTCAATTTATACTTGTGAGGAACAACAAACCCTGTGGAGAAATACAACAGAAGTACTCAAACACAGAAAAGGATGTCAGAGAAGGCAATCTATTCTCCAAGTCCATGGTGGATGTAATAAAAATGGATGTAAAATGAACCAAGGACAGCACAAGTAAGATACCAAGATGCTGTTTCTTATGGTAAGGAATAATGAAGCAGTAAGACTGGACTTTCTGGGAGGCTACAGAAGCTCTGTCCCTGGAGATCCCTAAGAACAGGCTGGACATCTCCCAGGAGTGGCACTGGGAAAGCTGAGCCTGCCCTGAGTCAGAAGAATAACTTTGATTCTCTTTTGAGATCACTTTCAGCTCAATTTGTCTATGCTTCTGTAAGCTGCAGAGTGGTTAGGAAAAGGAAAGACAGGAAAGAAATAGAGTAGTAATTCTAGGCATTCAGGGAAGGAGAAGCAGACAGAAGACTAGAAAATGAGATACATTAAATGAGTCGAAGCATCATTTATTCACTGCTGAAGAGGCAATTGAACAAGAGCTTTCCCTCCTGCCCACAGCTGTGGGCCAGCCAGCATATTCCAGTGCGGGATGTGGAGCCCATAGCAAGTGCAAGGCCAGCTAAGAAACTATCCATCATCATCTTTGTTGCCCTCCAGCTTTATACCAAAAGATTCCGTGGTTTATCTGCCTGCATAGTATAGGGATATCCTGAGAATCTTTGTCATCCTTTATCTGACACATGTCACTGTGTCCCAACATCACCCTTCCCGGGTTCTGCACTGGTCTCCCAGCAAGCTGTGAGCAAACCCCCCAGAGGATGCTATTGTGAGTCTCCCAGCTGTAACACACAGAGAAAGCAAAGACACAACTTGGGACCTACAGAAATTGAGTGTAGGTTCCAGTTCTGCCACACCTCACCTGCAGCACCACAGAATCATTTAGGTTAGAAAAGACCTCTGAGATCATCAACTCCAACTGTTAAACCAGCACTGCCAAGTCCATCACTAAACCATGTCCTTATGTGCCACATCCACTCATCTTTTAAATATGTCCGGGGATGGCGACTGCCGCTTCCCTGGGCAGCCTGTTCCAACACTCAACAACCCTTTCAGTGAAGAAATTTCTCCTAATATCCAATCTAAACCTCCCCTGGCACAACTTGAGGCTATAACCATGCCATAAACACTTTGCACTCCGGGCCCTCATCGCGAACCTGGGCATTGCATTTCTTGGTGTGAATAGGTGATGCGAGTCCGAACTCACAAACCTCCGGAGATGCCTTCGGAACTCCGGAGTGAAAGGGCTCTAACTGCTCCAGGAGCACGCTTTGCACATCAAGATGCTGCCACCTAATGGCAAGCGAGGACGAGCAGTACCGGGGTAAATCGCCGACTGCCATTTGCAAGCTTCCAGAGACCTGGGCTTTCTCTGCAGATGCAGATGCCTTGAACTTAGCCTAACTGCCGGAAATCCCATTCAGTCTCCCCGCACTGTTGTACCTTCTACTAGGCACCATCCTCCCTATGATGTTATTTACTAGTCACACAGTAAGTCATTGTGACTGCCTCCAACTCCGTCTCTTCCATGCATCCCAGCCAGTAAAAACTTCCCCTGCTGTCTCACCTACACATTAAATATCCATCCCTGTGATCCACGCATGATCGATCCCCCCATCCCACATTACAGTCATGATTAACCTTCTCCCACTACGTCACATATTCAATACACCTCCTTTGCCTCCTTCACTCAGACAAAATGAATCTCCTTAGTATTGTCAATAATAATTTTCCTTATATCCTGCATAACAACATGAGGCAACCTGACAGAGCACTCAGGCAATAATTCAATCTTAGCTTCCCACCGACGTTCATTAAACTGAATATAATAACTTCACCAGAGCTGCCACTGAATTATACCCTCATATCCTTGTGGGAATGGTATATTATTCCCTGGGGAATAGCAGCAATGCAGCTGAAGATGAAATAATTCGTTTTAAAAATCCCAGGATTGTATCTGATAGCACATTATTTCTTCATCTTGTTACTCATTTTGCATATTAGTAATTAGCAGGTTATTTCCTCATCCCTTCCCCCCTCCCCCCTTTTTTTGTTTCATTTCATGTCTGATAACATTTATCTATGGGAGACAAGATGCTGCAAGATTTTAATATGGCTGAATCTTCACTAGAGGCAGGCAAACCTATGGAAATTCAAATCCATTTTGGCAGAACCTAAAAATCACTCCTCACCGCTCCCCCCTGTATTTTGGCATCTGTCCCTTCCCCTGGAGAATAAACCTCCCCTGGCCCTACTGTGGAGCTGGATGGTGGAAAGCTCAGGTGGTCTCTGTGCTGACACCGTGGTGCTGCTCCTACTGCTGCATCTTCAGCCTGAATTTATCTTGTTTGTTTTTGGAAAGTGTCTTATAATTCACCCAACTCTAATGATAAGCACAAGATTTTTCCCGTTCACAGTGGTTTCTTGTGAGGGCTCTGGAAGCTATTCTATGATGCTGCTGTGCCAGCGATGGGGAGAGTTTGTGATGTGTCCCTGAGGCTGTACCTGTTCACAGTGAAAGGAAATCAAAGAAATGGAACTGAATTTGTCCTCCTGCCTCATGCTGCTTCCTCCAGCCTTTCTGGCCTTTAAGGAGTTCCCTTTAGCCAGCACATATGACCCCATTTCCTACAGCAGGACCATGCTGCTGTCAGCAAGATGGCCACTGGTCACAATGGAACTGAAACCCACTCTTTAACATGCTGCCATTAGCCCCAGTCACAGAACTGTGTTCCAATTCCACCAAAGCCAAAGGGGCTAAAGAGCCTGTGGACAGCTCTGCCAGGCCAGGAGCACCCAAGGCTCTGCCTTTCACTTACTTTTCACAGGCTGTCTGTTCCTGTGGGGTTTGGGGACAGAGCCTAACATTTCCCCCCATGTCAGTCTCCTGCTCCTGCACACGTTGCCTGCTGTTAAACCTTATCCTACTGAATACCATGTGTTTGATATTAATTACATGTCCGAGCCCCATGAAAGTCATTGAAATTTAATGAGATGCAGGGATGGAACCACTGAGCCAATGGCATTCATTAAGGGTTGCCATGGAGATCAGTTTGCCAGGCTTGACCCACATTAAGTGCCACTGGTCACCTCCCAAACAGACAAAAACATGAAATTAAACAAAAAATTGGAGCCAATTCCTGAGGGGGCTGAGCACTATGGGCTCTGACGGCCTTTAGGCAGTGCAGCTGGGGCTCAGCAGAGCTCAGCACATGGCCCATGGCTCTGTTAGGGAACAGGGATCTAACAGAAGTCAGGAGATGCTCCCAAGTGGAAAGGAGGGAAGAAACCCACCAACACAAGCCTCCCTTCCACCCCTTTCAAGTAGTGCAGCTGAACAGGGCTGTCACTTAAGACACATTTTGCACTGTTTCCAAAATGATGCTGTTCCTAGCAAATATTGGTATTGTGGCTACAAGTCTGGGGAGATGGGGTAAGAGAGCAAGAGATAAGGAGAGGGGAAAGAAAAGAGGTTGTAACTCATGACAAATACTAAGATGGAGAAACTTTAAAAGAGAAAGCTTCAGTGAGAACCAAGAATGCCCTGTAATACAGGCCCTGGCTCAGCCACAGTCTCTGCACAGCCTCGGCCGAATCCCTTTCTTGCCATCTTCCCCATTCCCCCTCTGCAAAATCAGGTCACAAACATGTCCTTCTTCCCTACCCTTGTCAACTGAGATAGAAACCAAATCAAAGCACAAAGTGTCCTGCCTGTGTGCTTTTCTGCTGCCTAGTGAAAGGGGCAGCCTGACCTCAGACAGCTCTTTATAGTCTCAGTATAATAATAATAATAAAGCAGAATTCATTACCCAGCTCACCAATCTGTCTACTTTCCAGCCCACCAGCAATCTGTACAAATCAGACTAAGATGCAGCTGCAGGGGTGGCTGCTGCTGGTCGTGGGGGCAGCAGGGGAAGGCAGCAGAAGGCCAACTGTGCAGTGGTACACACACACAGCTCTAACACCCAGGCACTGTCTTATCTCTCAAGCAAATGTGGTGATCTCACAGAGCAGCCCCTTCCACAGAGCTTGCTGCAGGTGATTCAGTACAGCAGCAGCAGAACTACCTCTGATTGCCAAACATATTTTACTATTTTATTTTTCAACCTTAGTCCAAGCAAACACACACTGTCCCATCCCAAGTTCAAGAAGAGAACCTACATGATAGTTTAAGGTACGCTTCAACGAAATTAAAAGTGCCCTCATCACAAAACTGAAAATGTAAGTTACAATTTATAAGGTAACAAAGCCCTAAGTGCAGAGGCCATCCTTTGAAGCACAACCCAAAAACCAGAGAGAAATTGCAACAAACTTATCTGAGTACATCTGGTTTGCCTAACCCATCTGCCGCCCTGGGAAAGAACCCCATTGCCAAAACTGGCTGAAACCTTATCCTTCCAGCCTACGGGTGTTCATATAATTATATCTGACATGAAAACTTGTAGCACATACAAAAAAACTGGAGGGGGAAGAAAAGGTCAGCTGTATAAAGATGCAATCACTGTGGAAGGGGCCAAGTTACAGCATGGTGAGCTATTCAAACAGCCAAGATAAATAAGATACAATTAGGGTTCCATTTGCTCACCCTTTTGAGATCTCGTATGTGGGTGCATGAACCTTAAGGGAAAAAAAAAAGGGCCCAGTTATCAGGACTCAGGACTTGCTGCTTATTTAACTTGGCCCATTTCAAGGCTCAGCCTGTTCTAACTCCATCCCATTCTTGCAGCAAACATCCCATTTCTAATATTTTTGTACTTGTCAAGTGCTTTTTATCTCTCTGCTCTTTACTGTTTTCATTAGAAAGAGAAAAGTGCTGAGAAAGGGAAGCGAATCTGAACTCGGGGCCTCCTACACCAAAGTCAGCAAACCTGATCCCTTTGTGCCAGCCAGCCTCGGGTCTTTGGTCAATAATGAAAGCACAAGATTTTCCAGCATGTTTAGTTACCAACCACAGGGAGCCTGGTACAGCCCCACAAATGGAATAACAACATATTGAAACTGGCAAAGGCAAATCAACTGAAAGTATTTTGTGGAAGGGCCACAGAGCTGAAGCCCACTTCTGGTAGGATGCAGAATTTCATGGTATCACGATGTCAGCATTCAAAGGCTGGCTCCTGCAGAGTGCCTCAGAATCATGCCTCTGCAGAGGCTCAGAGATGAATCTTGTATTTCTACATAGCTACCACACTGAAAGGGGCTTGTGTGCAGCAGTGAGGTTAATACAAAACACTTGCTCTAGCTCTGCCCTCTTCAACACACTTTATAAACAGTCAGAAACTTCAAACCCTATATGCCACTCTACCAATGCATTAGTAACCATTTCTGCACATTTTTGAAGTGTCATCTTCATTTATGTATGAAAGGGTACCTGGTTACTTGATGCCGGGAGGACCACGGTGACAGCCATTTGGGGCACAGATCACAGAGCAAGAGGGAGGCCACAGTGATACAATGCAAACGTGAGCTATATCCTAGCTGCAAGGAGCAGAGACAAGAATCAGTGGTGCAAATCTTTTGCTCAGCACCTCAGATCTAACAAGTCTATCAATGTGCATCTAGCAATGGGATGAGATTTCCTTGCTACATGCACACAGTGAGTCTGCCATGATTAGCACCACAACGTTAGCAACACACAAATGGGGAGCCCAGGAGGTAATGTAACACCACCAGTGTTCTCATCTAGGTACCTCGTAAAGACAGGCAAGCTGGGAAAGGCTCATGGAGATCTTTGGAAGACAAGCATGTCCAAGGCGTAAACTGTCATATTCTGTGCCAAGCTCTAAGAGGTTTCAGCCCAGGGCTAGCTCTAGAGACACACATCAGATGAAGTCCTTTGTACCCGGCACGTCTTCCTGGGCTGCAGGCTGCCCTACCACAGCACAAGGGGCAAACCATTCTCCACTCCCCTTGGCCTCGTGGCATATGCTCGCCCAGTTCATCCCACAGCCCAGCAGGATGGAAGTGCCCACAAGTTTTTAACAGCAGTGCCAGGTTCGAGTGGTCCCTGTACACCAAATATTGCCCATTGAGCCATGAAGAGAAAAGCAGAGATAAAGGAGTTGAAAAGGTCTGAGACAGAGAGCAGCTTACAATGAGGCACCCCAGGCTGCTGGAGGCCCTTCAGGGCCATCTGGCTCTAACAGCAGCACCAACCTCCCCCTCCCTCCCACCACACACACACCCCCATACCCCTCCTTCTCTGGCAAAAAGGCTGGCTTCTTCCAGTTGTGGGGAGGGGCAGTTACCATATGGGCTTGTGCCTCAGAGACCAGAGGGACACCCAATACAGCAGGCAGATGAAGGTGAGGATAAACCAAGTGTTCCTGAGAAAAACATACCATCCCCACCTCCTTGGCTCCTCTGCCAGATATTTAGGAACCAACATCTCTGTCCTGTTTCCTTAAACAAAGAAGACCTACCCTTTTGTCTGCAGTCCCTGCCCCATGCCAGACAGGCATTTTGCTTCTCTTGTGCTCCCTGCCTCTGCCTAGCACTCCCCAGGGCCACCAGCACAGGACAGTAATGCAGCTCAGACCAACCAGAAGAGAAGCACCCAGAGAAGGAACCCAGCCATGCAGCTCCTCTTCCCCTCTCCATTCGTCACTGTCAAGCTACAATAATTGAACATTTGCATCCCCGATTTCACACAGCCATCCCCCCAACTCCCTGCAAATTAGCAGCCCACCTATATTTACAGACAACATGTCGGCAGATATCTGCTTGTGGTGAAGGCTGCAGAGGGAGGGGGGAGCAGGAGAACGTGATGTTTCTGTCTTGCTGATGCCTGACAAAAAGTTCTGGCCATAAGGCTGCCAGCAATACTGGGCTTCAATCTTTATGTTCCCCCATCCCATCCATAGTGTAACACATCCCAGTGGTGCTACTGCTGTTGCTGGGGGTTTGTTGTGTTTATTTGCATCATTTCCACTTTTATCTCCTTCCCGTGAGCTTTCATCGAGGTGTCTCCATTTAGTATGCAGGCCTGGTTGACCAGTTGCCATAGCAATCCATTGCAGTCCTCATAATATTGCAGGAAGCAAGATCAAAAAAAGCAGGATTGTAATACAGGAAAAAAAAATAAAATAAAAAACTAGGAAAAGAAGCCGGAGGAACGGCATCTCTCGTGCTTCTCTTCGGCCTCATCACACACACAGGCTCTTGAGCACACAATTCTGGGAGTGAAAGATGAACAGTTTCAACAACCACCCTGCCAAAAAGCCAGATACCCACAGGGAAGAAAACAGCATCACTCATTTAGAAGAGTGGCAGCATTCTCAGAGTGAAGCAGGCTCTATTTCCTACAACACTTTATATACCACTTCTTCTCCCTCTGCTAAATTATGTACTATTTGTCTAGAGACAAGGCTTTACCCAGCACCCCCTTACCCACACAGAGGCTCTAAGGACAGCTGAAGCCTAAGCAGCATGTTTATTCATATTGTCCACCTCAGCTCAAGAGGGAGCAGCTCACAAGCTCGAGTTTGCAAAGGCCTCTGTGACTAGAGGCCAAGCAAAACACTCTTCTCCCTTTATTTCACTGCAGCAATCTCATTTGCTGTTTTTCCTTGATGTGCTTGGGATGCCCATTTGAATCAAGTCTATAAAGTCATACAAATAAGAACTAACCCAGCCCTTTACACAGCGGCCTCCAAAGTGGTCCACAGATATATCAGCCAAGTCACTAGCTAGTCTCAGACAAGCAAGCCCTTGCAATGAAGGAGTTCAGCATAGGAATGCAACAAACATACACAACACTCAATTTGACAACAGTTCCAAAACAGAAAGATCAGCTTGCCTGGCCTTGGGGATGCTGCAGCTGATGCTTATGTCAGCACAAAAGCTGTCTCAGTGCCATTTGGTGCCTGCTTTGACATGTGCTGCTAACCACATACATACTGTGGATTTGTGAGATTATGAGCTTCCTAAATGAAAGGAGAATACAGCCAGTGCTACTTGAAAAACAGATCTGGGCTCATCACGAAGACCAGGCTCTTGGCCCTGCCTCCCCTCAGCTCAGAGCCTTCACCCATGTCTTCCTTCACCTATCTTTTGCGTCCACTTTGAACATTTTGATTTACCTGCAAAAATATGAAAAAGGAGATTATTCTTTTTTTTAATTTCACATTGTCTGAGCAGCTTTAGGAAGCCAGTGAATGAAGACTCCATCCCCAGTGGAGAACATGTGGCTAACGGGGAGATTTAATTTATATGAAGCACATGGCTCTCTCATAAGCCCTGCTTGGCATATTAAACTGGTGTCTTACATCTCCTTCCAGTGCCAGAAATATTCATTTCCCACATCATAAAGACCCATCCATGAATAATAATATTAATAATTAAGCACCTGACTCTAGGGCTATACTTTGAGCATCATAACACTCTGATCATTTGCTTATCCCATGATAATTACACTCCTCCATCCTATTTCTATGCTCTGTCTTATTGGTTAACCATTTACTTGCTAGGGTGTTTCTTAAGACTCCACCCAAGTTCTCAGACCCCAGGTCTCCCCTTCCCAGCAAACTGGTGCAGTATGTGCTCCAAATTCAAAATTATTTCTTTTAAAAATGAAAGCTATCTGTGCCACCATGAAATGCAAGGAGAAAAATCTAATTACTCCTACTACTTTTTAACTACAGCATAGAAAAAGCACGTTGTACTCCTTTCTTAGTCTAAGCAGCAGCAGCATTCCAGGCACAGCAGTGCCAAGGCTCTGCTGAAAACCATCTTTCTTGCCAAGATCACAAAGAGGGGTGCATCAGCAATACAGGGTAATTCGGATGTCCCAGCAATCTGTGTTTGTACAGAAACAGCCACACTTGTTTCAGGTCCTTTCCAAACTGAGAATTCACCAAAGCAGTGGGAAGGGAGGAGGATGCATCTCTTCCACACAGAGCCAGGCAGATAATTCTGGCTAAGCTCGCTCAGCACTAGTGATGAACTAGAAGCAATACAGCTGTGTTAATATGGCGTGCTGCCTGGACTAATTAGGTTTTCTGAGAAGCATGATCTATCTCAGCGTGGGTCAACCTGAAAAGGCCATTTCTAAAGGGGTTGTTTAGTTCAGTGTTGGGTTTTTTTCAAGCCCATTCCTGTAAAAATTATAGTACCTTTCCCATGCCATGGGTAAGTACACTAGCTACTGCACTGATTTCAGATAAAAATATACAGTTACATGCAACTCAGGGTAAGAAAAGGCTTACTGACTGCTTTCATACACAATCCTTTGCTGTGGTACTTACCTTCCCTGTTTCCGCAGCAAAGCCCGCACTTCCCCAGAAATCCAAGACTTCCCCTCCCTTCTCCATGGTGATATTCAAAGCCAGGTTGGATGGGGCTTTCAGCAACCTGGTCTAGTAGAAGGTGTCCCTGCCTGTGGCAGGGGAATTGGAACTAGATGAGCTTTAAGGTCCTTCCAACCCAAAACCATTCTATGCTTCTCAACCATCTCCTTATCCATAGCATTCCTCCAGAGCCTGCCACCAATCTGCCCCATGGAGATACAAATCTCTGGACAGGCAAAGATTCCTCACTACATGTAATCTCACAGCACATAAAGCATCATTTCTAAGAGAGCTTCAGAAAGAGAGATGGTTCATTAAAAGCAAGTGGATAGCAGTCTGCAAGGCCATCAATAAGAAGAAAACAACAGCAGAGAAGCCAGAAGAAAATAAGCAATAACAACCAGTAGTTCAAAAGCAGAATACATCAAAACTTTTGAGGTCAACAAAGAGGGCTGAAGAAAATAACATGAAAGCAGCAAGACCACAGAAAAAGAACTGATAAGACAAAAAGGCTGGTGTGTCAGGAACGATCTCTAACATTGGAAAAACCTACTTTTGTGATTGTTTCCAACTCCACACAACAAACAAAAATTTGGCTCTTATGGCTGAATTCATTTGGAGATTGGTGGTATGGCTTATTTCTTTTGTCTGTTAAATAAAGTACCCCAAAGAAACCTGTTTCTTGCTGATGTTCTCCCAAAATCAGGGACTAAGAACACTGATTTCAAAGATGATGGAATTTTACATGCTTGCTTGGGTAGAACTTTATCAAAGAGTTACTAGTTACGTATGGATGAAGACAAGCCAGATCTTGCAGACTTCGGTGATATAAATAAACCTCTTGTGTAAAGTCTTTTGAAATCAAGAACATTCGAAAGGCCTGATGCCAATGCAGGATGATGCATTAGAAGAGATGATGCTTTGGCCAGCAATGAAACAAAGTGAGAAAGGGAAGAAAACCCAATTTTTCAAGAAGACATGAAAAGAAGAGTTTTGTAAAACTGTGACCCATCAGACTCTAGCACTGACACTAACAGACAAGTATCAGTGCAACTTCTCGTCAGATTTTAGTGCCTTGAGGTATGGACATACACAGAGCTACCTCCCAGGAATGATTAACTCTGCTCATTGGTGTCACGTAGAACACATTAGGTTTTATGAGGAAGCAAATGCCCATACAGCTTGTGGTTCCCTGAATCTCTAAAAGCAAGTCACACAATGTCAAACAGGAACAGGACTGCTCCACTGAGAACTTTGCCCGGGGCTTGGGCTGCACTAGAAAGCTGTACCACTTTGTTATACTGAGATACCTACAAACCTATCCTCATAGCAGACCTTGGCTTAAAGGCATTCTACTCAGATTTCTCTATTCCTATGGGGAAAATGGGACAGACACCTCTCAAAGTGCTGCTGAGAGCGCAGGGATATGCAGAAGCACATTACCCTTCTTTTTTCTCCTTTGGAACACCACCATGCTGTCCCTCCCCTCTTCTTTATAGTCAAAGAGCTGCACACTAAATGCCTGGAAGGACCTCACAGCGGCTGCTGCTTCACACAGAAGCAAAACACCACCATCAGCTGCAGGGAGTCAGAGCCAGAAGCAAGTGGCAGCTGATGGCTGAACCTTGCCCCCCGCAAGGCAATCCCTCCTGGCTTCTTCTGAGCTCAGACAGTATCTTCACCTCCTCCTGCCTGCCTTGGAATACAGCCTGCTAATAACCTATATATCACTATACCTGCCTTTGTACTCTGATTTCTTACCATTGCAACTGTACCAGCAAAAAGTCATACTGCCGAACCACCACCAGTTAAAGTATTAAAATTTCAAAGCAAGCTTCAGTCAAACTATTAAAAAAAAAAAAAACCAAACCCAAAACCACCACAGAAATAGGTGAAACCAATCATTGCTTTAACAGCGTAACACAGCCTTATCTGGTGGTTTATGCAAACATAGTACACACCAGAATACTTGCAACACTTCCTGGAATACCTTACTTATCTGGACTATTTGCTAACAACTTGACACAACTGTTGACTTTGAGTGTTCTTTTTTGGTGTTCATTACCTGTCCAGTGTGACTAATTGTCTAGATCATGTTCCTGGATTTGCTGCTTGACTAGATGCCTCCCAGAATCAATTTCAGCCTTCATAGTAGCTAGTGACCATTTCAGTGTGAATGCTTGCGTATGACCATAGTTAATGGAAGCATCTACAAGGCTCTCCTTTCCCCAGTATCTCCATGAACTAAACTATGCTGGTCAGAGTAACCAGGGGAAGCCAAGAGAGGAAGTCAGCGATATCACAGGGATGGTATTTTGATAACTCATACCAGATTCTGCAACAAAACTGGGATGGGTCAATGAAAACCACCAACCATTCATCAGCGGCTTTTGTCAGCAGCCATTCAGCTCTATCTGGCACACAACCACCCCCCTCACTAGTTATTTCAGGCTTCTTGTCTCAGTCAAGCTCTGTACTAAACTGATGTTTTACATTGTTTACACACAAAGTATACATGCTTGCATAAAATGATACACAAGCCCCATTCCATACAGGAGAAGGCAAACGTGAACTTAAACATAAGACCAGCACCTGACAGCTGAGGACCTACAGCTAAAATCCAACTGTTGCTTTAGACTTTTAATTGTCTGGTAATACAGATTCATTGCATCAGATGCTGTCTCGTGCGTGCAAGACTGCAAAAGCTTCAGGGCAGAGGCCATCATTTTTTGTCTGTTTATACAGTGCTTACAACAACAATGCAGTAGCAAGTGGAAATCAAATAATTAGGTTGTTATAATAATAATGACAGAGCTGAGAAGCAGTCATGATGGCTGTGTCAAAGCTGCATAAATTCATTTAACACTCACACAGATCTTCTAACCTCCCTGGCCTGTTACAGAGCCTAGCTCTTGAAGGCAGAATATTGGGAGATAAACTGATGCACTGAAGGCTAGCAGATCCAGTAGGTCAGTACACAGCTGCTAGTTGGGGTGATACAATGGGACAGCCGAGGAAGCAAATTAGTCCAACTGCTTCAAAATTCCTACCCTGAAAGCTGTGGGTTAAATCCCTCTAACCTACAGAACTGAGTATGAGAAAGATGAATAGGATTTTCTTTCCATGAATAGAGAAACTGGTAACAGAAACTTCTCAGACCCACAAGCTAAGACAGCCTTGGCACACGCATCACTGCCGTTGCGCAACATAACAGCTTTCCTCTTAATGAAGTTAAAGCCTCAACACTTCCTTCGGAGGCTGCTTCTACTCAGACAGTTAATTAAAATCAAGACCAGCACAAGGCCGCACATAGCTGTCTTCCATAAATTGGAGTGTAAACACAGTCAGTTTTCAGACCAAAACGATGAACAGTCAGTGAGGTAAATCCAGCCACAAGTTCAACTCTGACTCTTTACTACTGGTGCATCAACTCCATTAATAAAAGATCCTTCAGTCCAAGTTACCACAAGACTGTGACCCCATGGCTTTCAGTGGGACACAGGCCAGAGAGGACACACCCTGTAATCTATCTATTGACAATTTTCAAGCAGAGCACAGTGCAGATTAATAGATAACACAGAGATGAGAGAAAAGAGTAAAAGCTTATTTTTGTCATTTCTATTAGCTAATATTGTCAATAAAAGCAGTAACGTTGTCTGTTATGCTAGAAATTCTATGAACATTTATGTCTACTTTTATTTAAGCAACAACTGCTCTTAACTGATTATACTCTCGGTTAATAAAAGGCACAACAGGCAGGTGGAAAAGAGGAGACATGGCAATGAATAAATGAGAGCATTCTGCATAATACGCAGTTTCCATGTTTCTCTATACCCCAAGAGCGAAGGCACCCTTTCTGCACTCATCTGTGGGACCTGTTCATTGTGCGTATGACAACACTCACAGCCACATTAGAGAACCATGTGCTGCAATGCTTGGCAATGCAAGAGATTTGGACTCACCAGACAGGGTATGGTGTTTTAAAACAAACCAGACAGGGCACCAAACCAGATCACATTCGCACCTGGCCTAAAAGCTCCAAAGACTAAAGCCCTACCAACTTCATTAGATGTCACACTAACATGCTACATGGCTCTGAAATCTTAAAATCTCACCAGGCATGGGGGGAATGAGGCATGCAGTTGAGGAGCTAAAGGCAACAGAACAGACCAAAAACAGGACTAGGAAAGAGCTCAAGCCCCTGGTGTACTAGCTCAGGGTTTCATTGAGTCACCATACTCCCACTGTCTTACCCACATTTTGCCTTTCAGAGCACAAGGGTTAGACTGTACTGTCACTGCTTGCCTGCACTGTTTTTTCAACCAGACCAGCCTGTGTTTTGTCAATGAGTGCCTCTAGCAAATGGGAAAAGGCAGCAAGACCTCTCCTATATGAAGCACCAGGAAAAAATAAGTACCAATTACCAGGTTTGTGACTGCCATTTCAATAGCTGGTCACCTGTGGGAGGACCAAGTTCCCAGGAAGAATCAGCAGCTGATGCGACCCTGAAATCCAAAGAGCGAAAGATCATAAGGCTCAAAGAAAGTCCCTATCCTGAAGGGGTCAGATGCAGGTCCCAGTAGCCATCCAATTAAACTGTGGCACGTGTTATTTATGGAATTATTAGTAAGTCAATGGCTGCTGGCCATGGCGCAGCCAGTTATACACAACCCACACGTAGAAGTGGCTCTTGAGTAGATGACTAGATCCTGGACACAGGTTTAGCAGGGGGCTTTGCTTTTTCCCCTCTATGAGCTCCAGCTTCCCACACAGCCACCTGGATTGCCAGCAATGGCACTCACTTCCAAGGCCAAGGGAGGCACTGGTTCCTGGATCCTTCCACTCAGGGAGGCAAAGCACACAGTAGAGCTGCAGGGCAACAGTGGGCAAAAGTTGCTTCCACTTGACACAGGAAATCTATCTGTCACACACCACTGCTTGGAGCCTCCTTGCAACATTTGCTGCTCATGGGAACTGCAAAGTCAGGTGGGAGATTTGAGAACAAAACTGCTGCTCTTCCTTGGAGGAACAAGCATTAAAACCAAAACCCTGCAGCCTGGCAGGGTGACTGCAGATGAAGCTGGCTCACCCCTGCCACTCAGAGCTATTTTAGCAGCTGTGAATTTAACAACAGTAGTATTAAAATAACTATGCTTGTTTATAAAAGCAGGCAGGCTGAGTGACATTTCTGTTACAGAGCACACAACACCAGGAGATTCCCTGACGCTGCAGCAAACCAATGTAATCTGCACTGCGATGTACTATTCTCTCTGCAGCACTTACAAGACAGCTGCGCTCTACTGGTATAGCAGCAGGGTTTGATTCTCCTCCCCCTAGAGCTGGGGGAAGTTTTGTTACAAGCTTTGGCGGTAACAAGATCAAGTACTACATCCATGAGTAACCACTAATGTTACTTGCATTCACTCGCCTGTTCATCTTGTATAATCAGCATTATATATCTAGTGCATCATGCTGTCTCTGCAACATCCTGCAGCACGCTGCTCCTCCTCACGGCTCAGTCTGAAATGAGGGCATTCTCTTTGGAGGATGTTGCACAGAATGGCGTTATAACATCATTTCCATTTTACAATGTAAGGCTGAGATTTTCACACACTTAAACATGGGACCACTGAAGTTAAGGAAAGGCTCACATTACATTATTTAGACTCCTTCAAAAACCTCAGCAATGCATTGGAATCTATTCTATAGATTCCTCTACTACCCATTACAAAGACTGCTGCTGTACAGTACCGTATGTATTAACAAACATAACAAAACAACGAGGTCAGATGCCCTTAATCATACCAGTTTAAATCCCGAGTTACTCTGATAAAATCAATTGGATTATTGATATTTACAACAGCATACAGGAGAGCAGAATTTGACCCCTAATCTCTATAACGTGTTGTTGCCCTACAGCAAACTGCAGTCCCAGTAATCTGTTCAGATGTCATCAGTGTAACATGCAGCAACTGCTCTGCATCTAGCAAATCAGTGTAACTAAACATTCAGCAGTAAAAACAATGCTTATATCCAAGACATGCACTGTCCTCTATAGCCATAAAACAAACACACAACCTCTGCAGGACATCGCACAAACTAGCTGTACACGCAACACCTCAAAGATGCCCCCCTTGCAATATACCATCAGCTTTATTCTGCCTGACTCAACATTCACTGGGTGCAATTCTGCCTTTCTAAGGGCATCTCATCTACCTCACGTAAGGTATGAGCAGGACTGTATGCTCACTTCTGTCTGGCTGGACAATCAGCATCCTTCTACATTAAACTGGTGCTCATGGCAGCAGAATCAGATTTTTTAATGAATGGAAGTTGTAGAATGCATTCTTCTACTTTTTTCCCCCTTTCTAGTAATGTTACCTTCTGAGCTTTGCAAAACGTTCCTTGAATATACATCGGTCTCATTTGTAACAGAATATTTTTATAATGACTATAGATTAGGAAAGATAATGCTTTCTTGACTTTTTCCACAAAATAATCATTTACCCAAAAATCTAGTCTTTTTTTCCACTATGACTTAGAAGGAAAAAAATTTCAATCAAAGCCATAAAGAAAACAGTAATGTCTTCTATTGAAGACACTAAGCTCTACTCTAGATGCAAAGGTGGCAGCAGCACGTGTTCAATCAGAACACACTTTAACAGTGCTCTATGCCACGGTCAAAAGGCATGCATGGTGTAAATCATAATCCCAAAGACTGACACTAAAATTGCCTTAGATGCCTCACAACTCCATATAGCTTCGCTTTTACATATTCATTTGGCTGAAAAAGCCCTGCTTTTCTAGTATTCAAACCGCAAGCAAGATGCAGGGGGACAACTTTTATGCAGGTAGGTGGGCTCTTTTTCCATCCCAGACCACTGCTGAGTTAAAGGTTTATAAACCACAGCAAGCTTGCTGCTATCACTGTTAAAAAATGATGCCATCTTAAAATAGCACAAAGGCAGGTTTCAAAGAAAATAGCATGGTTTCCTTCCACATGCACGCCTGTGTATGTGCCATTCTCATATTGCACTGACAGAACAATACTATTAGCATCACTGAATATCTACAGATACAAATACTGTACCTAAATGCTCCTACTACATGGCTACAGCGCCTTCATTGCAACTGTCTCCTTTTCAGTCCTTGCTCATCATAAATGAATTACCTCCTAAATGAGAATATGTTCATTTAGCTTTTATGTAAGAGACTTGTGCTTTGAAAGAAGTCTCCATTATTAACCCTCTCTGATCTAAATAATCTCTCCCTTTTTTTGTGGAATTTGCCTCATATTTCTAAGAATAAGCACTTCTCCCTGAAAAATTCTTATTTTTTATAATGCTTTTGTGAACACAAAATGGCTGGGAACAGACCCAAACCCCAGGTGAAGGCTGGAGAGGAAATGTCCACATCTTAACCAGGAGCAGCTCTGGCTGCTGAGACTGCTGACAGTCTAAATCAACAGTTACCAACCTTTTCTAGGCTGCAGATCCTAAAAGTTTCCCAGTGGCTGTCAAGGCTTTGTACAGCAAATCTAAGCACACTGACAAGAGGTTCACTTTCCTTCAGGCTCTCAGAAGAGCCTCCAGCCCAAAGATGATAAGTCATTAAATCCTTTAAAAAGAGGCGCAAGTTTCTCAGTCAGCTCAACAAGGTGTTAACACCAGAGTGCAGCAGCAGCAGTACTCGTGTCAGCACTCCCAACCAGCCTGACAGTGATGACCAACAGAGACATCACCCAATTTTGCAACTGTGCAAGGATTTGGGGAACGCAGCTGGTGTTAACATCTGTATTTTTCAACCCAATCTCTGACGCTGGAGTCCCAATTCAGAGCAAGGAATTCAGTGAAATTTCTGTTTCTCTTCCTATGGCCCAAATTAGTATTAATATATGCAATTTTTTTTATGCAAATGCATAACACTTAAAGGTAAAAACTATCCGTATAATAATTACATTTTTTTTTAAAAAAAAGGGTTTTAAAGACCTATAATTATGAGAGAGAGAGCATATAACTATTACAGTTAATATCCTATATAAGTTAAAATGAGCACTGTAGCTAAGATAAGAAAGGGTTTGTCTTTTAAAGTTCTGATTCAGCAAGATGCTTAAGCGCGTAAATAATTTTAAGCATACAAATAAAGCTGTTTGAGAAATATTGGTTGCTGTTCTAAGGAAAATTCAGAGGAAGTTTCTGATTCCATTATAATATTTTACTTCATTAATCATAAGCCAGAACTTTTTTAAAAAGCATTTTCAAAACTAAGAAGTTTCTGTCCCCAAACCTTAATTTTTATTTTCCCTTCAAAAGGGAAGAGCCAAGAGGAGAAAGTTTCAGTGGATAAAAATTCAGCGCAAAAATCTGTTTTGCTATTTTCCCCTGCAAGCTTTCCTGTGAGTGTGAAGTTTAACTATGCTTAAATGCTCTGCTGAAACAAAGGCTAGACGGGGTTTCCTTGGACTGGCATGTTAGGGCTGGTCCCTGTAGTCTCTGCTTTGACACTGTAGGCTGGCTGCCCGTCTGCAGTGCGGCATCCCCAAGGCACTCGGTGATTGCTGAATGCTGCAGCCCAGCCCCTGCGCTGGGTCCCAGCTGCTGTTCACCTCCAATTCATTTGTGCCTGACTTAACCCACGCTGCGGTGCAGGGGCTTGCTCTCTTCACTGGTGTGTGCCGTGCGCTAATATCCCATGTTAGATGTCACACACATGAACAGGAAGCAGACAAGGACAGCACACCAGGCCCCAGCCGAGCCATGAATAACTAATATTTGCCTAGAAGAATGGGTAAATCCATAGGCAAACCATCAAGTAATATCTTAATACGATGATGAGATGTGCTAAAGGAAACAAACTGTGTGACTGGCCTCTGTCTTTACCCGTGAAGCACAACTGGGGCACCAACCATTCACAGAGCCATCAGGCCAGAAAGGATTCACCCAGGTCACTTGTTTTCCCTTCCTGGATTCACACCTACCAGGTTGCTTGGCTTTGCTTTGAACTTGAACAAAGAATTAGGCAATCCCCTAGAAAAGGCGCTAGGGAGGGAATGTAAAAACCAAAAAATGTACACAAAATTAATCCAAGCCAGTGACAACCTGAGGATGGGGGGGAGGGAGAAGGATTTATTCATTTTCATGACAATAGCCATAGAGAAAAGAAATGCTCTCTTGCCTCTCCCTAGGGACTTGAATTGAATTCCCAGGGCTGCCAATCAGATCAAGAATTTAACACCATTTATTCTGTGGGGAGGCTGTCTGGAGCCAGCACATCAGCATCTGGATGATGCCCTGAGCCTGCACAAGCACAGCAGCCAAAATCACGTATCTGCCTGGAGTGCCATGCGATGAGGGATTCTGGACACAGCACAGAGAAGCTGTTTCTCTCTCATTTATGGCAACATAAAGCTGGAGAGTCAGGGAAGCCATTATTATTTCACTAAACCTCAAATGCTAGGACATAAGCTTCAGACCAGAAATGATTGACATCTGGACACATGGTGTTGCTGTAGACCCCACTCCCACAAACCAGGATCTCAATTCTGACTCAGTGACTGGCAACAGACTGGTTTAAGTGGTTCCCATTTGGAACAGCAGTTTTGCACCAATGCAGGCAAGAAGAGACCCAGCATGTTACTGCGCTGGCTCCTCTCCCAGGATGGTTTGCAAAGAGTTAAATTGCAGCTTATGTGACTTTTAGCCCACTCCTTGCAAAATGAATTCATGTTTCAGGCTGTAGAGAACGTGAACATTTCAGAGTGCCAGGGGGATGATAAGCTCTTAGGGTCAATTACTGCTCAGATATGTTCAGTTGCCACTGATTTTAGCAGTAATTCCACATATATATTTTATATATTTAGCCTATACAGGTTAGTTGCAGAGAAGTCTGTAATCTACAATAGTTTTCTGCTAAATACCCCTGAGTTTGTATATTTATCACTACAAAGTTTGCAGGACCGTTTCTACAGAAACAAATAGCACCATATAGGTATTTCTGCCACTCGCAGTTCAGGCTTTTCCTCACTACAGTGGAACTTTTACTGGAGCATGTCTAGGACTGGCATTTTCAGATGTTTCTTAAAGCATGGCACAGCCAATGCAAGACACTGTGTTCAACTGAAAGTCCTGGAAAAGTCTCCTGCCACTAAGAGGCTGTTCCAAATTTCCTCAGAAACTGGAGAGCCAAAGGAAAGGATCTCCCACTGCAGACATGAAAACTAGTCTCGAACTGCAAAGCATTCCAGGAGACAATTAGCTATCAACAACTAGCAAGTACAGCACAGAGTGAATTACACAGAGGAATCACAAAAGTACCACTGGCATTGCCCCATCTTTCCAGGGCACCATCATAGAACCAGAATATAAAATGACTTCATACTCTGCCTGGTGCAGGAAAATTTTCAGCTACTACCAAGGACTCCAACACAGTAGTATTGCTGATGACAATGGATGCCATAACTATGATACATATTTACCAATATTAAGCTAAAATAATTTTTATAATGCCTATAAATGGGTGCATACAATCCATTGGAAATTCCTCATCTAAGTAAAGAATATTTCTGTAAAGAAATTACAAGCTGGAGGGCAAGGTTTCATTGAGAGCACCATGGAAAAGGTTATGCAAATAACTGCCAGAAAGGCAGGCTGTATTTTAGTGCAACTTATAGACTGATCCAAACTAAGAACTCTATATTATTGTTATTCACCCATTTAAGGTCCTATTTTCACTTCAGTTTCCATAGAAACCTGTTGTCCTAAATCTGTAGCACTTACAGCCTTTTAGTGTCATGGGCTCTCTCTTTACAGCTCTAATTACACCATCATCCACAAGGGGAAATGGCTGGGATGCTTTTCCCACCACAGAAACATTCAGGAAGTGCTGCTCTGTAGACAGAGGGAATATAAAACCTAATCATAAACCTTCAGACATCGTCCTTCTTGGACAATTCCCTTATGTCACAGCTGTATGTTTTATTGTTTGGGTTTTGAATGTGGGCCATGGCAGAAATAAGAATGGAATTTGCAGAGGAGAAAAGAATTTTAAGATTTGGGTTAGCTTTTGCTTTTCCCGTGTCTTTTCTAGTCTATGGTAAAGAATAATTAAACATGACTGAAGAAACTGGAAAAATACTTGTAAATTAACTATTCTGGTGTCACATGGATACGTAAGCTTGAACAAGCCATATGGTCCAGAAAGACCTCCCACTGCCAAAGGAATGAAGCTCATGTGCCCTTTTATTCATTTAATTCAGATCTCAGGTCTGCATACAATTTTCTTCTCAGCATATGAGGGGTTAAGGGTCCCACCTATGCATTCCAAATAGACTCAATAAGACTTTTTCAGCGTGCTAATACAAAACACACAGAGACCTTTGTCTTCCTACATGCTGGTAAAATGCCTGTTGTGCTATGCAGATTATTATTGTTATTATTATTTCTGGCACTGTCACTTCTAGCTATGGTGCTTCAAAGCAATGATATTAAAAACATAAAGGCAGGCAGCCCTTTGGAAATGAGGAATTTCAACAGCAATGGCAGGAACTTTTTATAGTACCCCTTATTGAAACATCTGGAGGAAGTATCATCTAATGGTTAGTGAAGATAGCTAAAAAGCCAGGACTCCTGTGTTCTGTTTCTAAGTCTGTTACTGCCCACCAACTTCACGTGACCTTGGGCAGGCACCTTAAAAGTTATATGAAAGTGGTACCTACCCTAGTTTGTCTCTTTATGGCAGGTAAAAAAGTAATTTCAGATTTGCTGAAACTTTTCCTCTATAAGCAACAGCAAAGATGCATCTATACACAGTTTTCTGCTATTGCTTTAGTGGTACACTGGTGTTTAAGGACACCATCACCCAGAACCAGGGCTCAACTCCTCCATCTGCTCCCTTATTCTTCTCATCTCTTCTGACCTCACATAGGTTTCCATACATTTACAAAAGGAACACTTCCTGTGAGCACACCCTCATTTTCTTCAGGCAGAGCCAACAGGCTTTCTGCAGCCAACAACTAAAACTGCTTAAAGACAGACACTCAACTTTGCCTGGGGCTCTTCTGGTGTAATATCAGTTGGTAATGGCAACATCTTTTACCAGTACAGCTGAATCTGAAAGAAAATGTTTGTCTCTAATCTGACTGATGCAAGTGGGTTTTTTTAAGGGAAGAAAATAATGTTAATTCACTAATATGTGCATTTGTTAATATGCCCTCATATCTGCATAACTGTATATAGCCTAGAGGCTGTCCCAGGTCCCAGTGCTTTTCACTATGAGCCCTACTCCTTACCAATACAATTTATGCAGATATGGAAGTGGTGTACAGGCCAAGTTTTGAGGTCTGGTATTCCCCTG
Organism: Psittacus erithacus; assembly: GCA_009867235.2. Taxonomy (NCBI): domain Eukaryota; kingdom Metazoa; phylum Chordata; class Aves; order Psittaciformes; family Psittacidae; genus Psittacus; species Psittacus erithacus. The sequence continues at coordinate 246,235 of WYDI02023223.1, forward strand.
TTTTGCTGGTAGACACACCAGCAACCTCTTTGTCCTGCTCCCAAAAATGCTTAAACTGGACATCCCACTGACAAGTCTTCTCATGAATCAGTCCATAATGATTGATATAGTGAGACACAAAGCAGTTAAAGTATTACAGTAAATTTTAAAAAGAAGATGAGGAGGAAAGAATATTTGTGGTTCTTAGTCTTAAATCACATTTGAAACTGGGAGAAAATATTTTAACTGAATTCTACCTTTTAACCTTAAAAACCCAAGATCTCTCCCCCTCTTTGCAAACCCTAAAAACACCTCTTTGGTAAGCCATGACTCAGCAATAGTGTCTCCAACACATAGGTTACTGGGCAGATATGACTTCTGCCATGGTCTTCCTAACACTGTCTTTTGAAATCATTTACTCTGCATAAGGTATATCTGATAAAATTAAAATGAGACATCTATAAAACCCATCTTCCTCGTGGACATCTTATCTGGCAGCAGCTTGGACTGCTTTTCCAAACAGCACCACACAGGTCCACAGGACAGCGTGAGTGATCTCTGGAGCACTGAAGCTCTGCTTTCTTGTTTTGTATTTAGGAGATACTCCATGCTCTGAGTTTGCCTGCTTCAAGTGACAAGTGTGCCTTAAGAAGGAGAAAAAAAAAAATGACCTGTGGCTTTCCTGACATAAAAATAAAATATATATTTCCTGATATAAAAATAATAGCATCATGTACAGGCAATTACAATGGTCTTTAATGGCTCCACAACAATCAGAAAAATACATCTCCAAATCCACTTCACCTGGCATTACAACTAAAATGATTAAGAAAAAGTAGTTGTTGAGACAGTGGCAATCCTGAGATTGTAGGTGGAGAGGACTCAGAATACAACACTATCTTTTCAATTGTTGTGGTCCTCATCTCCATATTCACCACAGAGATCTCAAGCCAAAATAGCAGGAACATAAAAATCATGACGTCCTGACCATAAACACACTCCTCAAAGCAAATGTTGCAAAAGAAAAATTATTTGGCTATGGGAATAACTCTTTTTGTCATTGCCATGCTCTTACCATAATTTCTGTGAATAATGAAGCTTCAAAGATGCTTTCCATGATTGCCTGCATCAGCAGAAAGCCACATGCCAAAGTCTTTACAAAAACAGAACAACAAAATTAATCCCAGCAAAATCTGCGCCATAACTATTTTTAAGGTTAGGGAATACAAAACATTAGTCATTTAACCACAAACAGTGACCACAGTTACCAAGTGCAGGCAGCTGTTTAAAAGACGGCCAATGACAATCCAAAAAGATCATTCCTTACCCTTCAAAACACAGAAATCCAATAACTTTTGAATAATAAGCAAATCAGGAAGAATATTCCATAAAGAGTAGGGCTACATTTGTCAGGTAAATTATCTTTTTGCTTGGTATCCTACATCCTGACACTCTCCAGAAGCAAGGAGCTGCTATGATTTACCAGTATTGCCTGAACACAATGCGCTTCCAAGCTAAACCAGAGGTCATACAAACCCCACCAGCTAAGGTTTGTAATCCCCAAGAGCCATGTGCAGTCTGATACAACTTCACCCTCATCAAACTGTTACCTGTTCCAAGTGTTTGCAGATGTTTTCCAGCTGCATCAGAGGCTGCCGCTATGTTTTGTTGTAACAACATTTGAAAGGTTTCCTTTAAAAATAGTTCAGGCCCACTTCAGTTACAACTATTGGGGGTGAGGTAGAATGCAGGCTCAGTGTTGGCAGTCTGCTCTGCCAGAGCATGTCATGCAAGCCAAGAGCAGCTCTCACATATGATGAGCAGGATGTGGGAACCAAATCACTGGTTTGGCACTGGCAGCCCTTGCAAAGCTATTTCCAAACTATGTACTGGGAGAAAAAGAGGTCACCAAATTGCTTGTTACCAAATTGCTTGTTTCCAATTAGCATATGCTTCAACATTGAAGCACACTGTGCACATGGGGCTGTGTTATATAGGGACATGGCACTGGCTGGAATCTACTCGGGAACAAAAGGAGAAAACATGCATATTTCAGTGTTGGGAAAAGCAGGAATGCAGCAGTAACTGTTCATGCAAGGAAGGTTACACACAAACCAGCCAATACAAATACAGGCAGTAGCTCACCCTACAGGGAAAGGAAGGGGAAGAACCCCTTGTTTCTTGTTTCTAGGATGACTATTAACACCATCACTGTCCTCCTTGGAGCCAATGAGCCCCTTTTTCCCCCATGCTGGGTGGGGAGATTAATTCCAGAATTAACATAAGTATGAGAGACTCCTCTCTGCTTCCCCAGACAGCACCTCAGACTGAGCCTGTGCTCAGCACAGGCAGGAATGCTCAGCCTCACTCATCTTTGTACTGCATTCATTGCCTGTGTCCACAAGGGTTCAGTCGTCCTTCTATTTGGTCCCATTTCCCAATATGACACACTGGAGAAAGCAATCATAGATGGGTGTTAGGGCTTATGGAATGGGCTGTGCTCTGTGTTAGGAGCACATGTGAAAGCATCTGAGCTCACAAGAGAAACTCAGCAGCTCCAAGATGGAGTTTTTCTTTCAGCGCTCTAGTTAATTATGGCTTACCTCCCTTCTCCCCGTCAGAAATCCCCTCTGTCCTTTCCACTACTGTGTGATAAAGTGTATCGCACTGACAGGTGACAAATGAAGCCTACGTTGGTTCACCACACTGACCCTTCTTGGCGGGTTTGCTGGCCTGGGCCTGACCTTTTCTTGCAGGCTAAGCAAATTTTCCTTCTCTGGTATTCTGCTCACAGGGTGCTGCTCTGTGGCAAAGCACTGAAGTTACAAGCTTCTCACTTCCCATTATGGGATTAAGAATCCTCCTCTCCTGGCACCTCAATAAAAATCATCAGGAAAGAGCAGATAGAACAGAACGTACGGATTATTCATTGATAAGTCTGTAAGATTTTTTTTCTAGGCACAGGAGAAAGGGGCTGAGGGGAAACTGAAGCACTGCTGCAATGTCGCCCTGCAATGCCATCCATCCCCTCCCAAACAACGGTACTGTGTCTCTCCCAAAATGCTGAATTTTTCTGTGCAGCTTTCAGCAAACACAAGTTTTCCAAAAGAACTGGCCAGCAACTGTCTGCTTTCATGATAACTCGCAAAGAAGGGAGCAGAAGGGGTGATTTGTGCCCGGTACAAAAACAAACCACAAAGACATCCCATGCAGCAGACACACACAAAGCTGAGCTCTGCACATCAGAATGCTCCCCAGAGAAGGAGTCAAAGAATCAAAGCAGAGGAGCAGTGATACAAATAGCCTGACTTTTCAAACACATCAAAGGCCAGAAAACAAGTCCCTCTCAACCCCAGGGACCAAGATAGAAAAGATCTAATAAAGAATTCAAATGCCATAATCACATAATCCAATAAGCTACAGTTAAACCAAAACATCTCTTTAGCAAACATCCATGAGTGGAAGAGGAAAGGCTCCAAAGTGCTGGGCACGGATGGCTCCCTTTGCATCTCCCTGTTAACACATCACCTCCTGTCGGTGGAACAGATCCAAAGGTTTGATCTTGGTATCAAATTCCCACATGGAAGTATGAAAAAGGGAGATCATCTCAACAAAAAGAAACAGCACAGATTGAGTTGCTGAGAGCTGAGCAGTGCAGAACACATGCTGGACTAACTTGCCATGGAGGCCGCTGGTTAAGATACCTAAGTTGGAAAGATGAAAAAGGGCAGAGGTTGGAAAAGGGAAGAAAACCATCCTGTCCAGACTACTGACAAGGTAAGTCCCTGTCTGTATCCTCCCACAGTACTCCACCCCTTGTTTTCATTTTATTCTGAGTACCTTCCTTCCTCTCTTCCAGCCGCTTGCTATCTCTGAGTTTCTCTCTCTTGTACTCATTTCACCCAAGTATTTGCTCCTCCAGGTGCATCTTTTCCATCATCTTCCTGCCAAATCTGCCAAGGGATAAAATGACCTTTACTCTGCCACTGTCAGCAGTGCCAGCTGCACCAATTATTACAAGTCTGAGGCAGGATGACCCTGATGCTCAGAAAGATCTCCCTTTGACATTGGCATCAGAGGGTAGTAAGGCACTGGAACAGGTTGTCCAAAGAAGTGGTGAATGCTCCATTCCTGGCAGTGTTCAAGGCCAGGTTGGACAGGGCTTGGGCAACCTGGTCTGGTGTGAAGTATCCCTGTCCATGGCAGGGGTTTGGAACTATTAAGGTCCTTTCCAACCCAAACCATTGGTATCAGCCAATAGTATCAGTATCACCCAGGAACTCTGTCTCTTCTTTGACACTCTAGGTAGGACTGTCCTCTTCTCCTTCCAAGCTCAGACATGGGGGACAGGAACAGACCTAGAGGAAAATTCTGACATTGCCTGATGATGAAAAATCTAGACTTACAATCCTCCCTTTGACAGACAGCCCATCCTTGGCCTGACTTGAATAATCAGGGAGAACAAGTTTTGCTGACATATGCATCCCTTAAGTATTTGCTTTTACACCAGCTGCAGAGTACAGTCAGTGAGCAGAGAGCAGTAAATCTCTCTCAAACACAGCAGGAGATGGCAGCACCAGAAAGGGTCATTTCCTCTTGCCGAGACCAGAGCAGGCAAGTACCATTCAATGGGTACAAAGGCAAAGGAAAAGGGGCCTCAACTCCACTGATATGTTTGTATATACAGATGCTTCTGCAGAATCCTAATATTGTCCAGTGAATACATAAGCAGTAGAATTAACATTCATAAATACATCAACCTTGTGCTGGCACATCCCACCCTTTTGACTTCCTCTCCTGTACTGTTAGCTCTTCTTCTATGATAGAAGCCACGTATCCCTGTTTTCATTGACAGTGTATTTCCATGAAGTACCTTGTAAAGTGCTTCGCTAAAACCTAGCTAGGTGACATCTGATAATGACCCAAGACAGGTAAGTTTTCTTATTAAACAAATACATTAAATTAGTTGTAGACACAGGGACAGCATAGGCCTGGTTGACTCAAACACTGCTGCAGAGCCTTAGAATGTAACATGTATCCTCACACCAGCAGCAGTTTCAGATCTGATACCTCAGTTTTCACAGCAAGTGCAAAGTATAGGCACCCGCACAAAGTGCTGGTAAGGCATGAGGAGGAATGCTGGAGTCCAACGAAAAAGCACTTTTTCTTTTCTGTAAGTAATCATTATGGAGGGGAGCACAGCTGAATGCAGCCATTACAATTCTAAGAGTGGGAATTAACTTATTGGAAAAGGTTGGGCAGTAACCTGGACACATGACCCCCATATGGAATAAAGCCAGAAAGGGTCATCAACTCTTTTTAAACTCCTTGCTTTATGCAATATGAAATCACTTACTGTTGATGCAAAACATGACAGCACTTGCATAGGTTACTCAAGAAAAATCCATTACCTTGATGTGCCACATACGTATCTCTGCCACAGAGCAGTGTGCATGAGCAATTGCACAGTGAATTTCAGGAAGAGGAATACAGCAGAAATGGGAAAGAAATGGTGAATTGTTACATATGATCTTTTACATGGTGAGTTACCAGTTGATTTATGTAGTAAGAGTCCTAGGGAGTTAGTTCATGATAAATTCATAAGGCATGTGCTTTTGATCACACAGTGCTCTTCTTATGTCTTGCTGTTTCCAGCTCCCTCTTTATCCACCTTCTGGAGACAGTATCATACCTCACATGGCAAATGGATGCTATAGACAAAAATAATTAATAGTTGGCAACCACTCAGTACCCAGAAACAATGTTCCACAGCTAGCTTCAGGACACAAAGGCATCCCTGGGTTATCTTTACTGGGATACTTACATAGTAGGAAGAGCCAGGATGGCAACACTACAGTGGCATGAAGTTAACAGTTGCATGACAAAGCAAGGGAACCTAGACAGCCTCCCAAACTGGCATATCTACAAATCAGAATCTGCCTCTGCAGATTCTTGGCAAATAGTGACCTGTGGGAAAACTGTGGCTTTTCAGCACCGAGTTTGGTGGGGAGGAGAACAGAGTCTCTGGCATTGAACCAATTGCTATGGTCTAAAGAACTGTGATGAGGACACGTTCCAAAGTCACAAGGCCGTGTCCACGACTGGGCAGGGAGCGCTGGCTTGAAGCACACATGCTCTACTGAGAGTAACCAGACTAGATAAATCGCATAATGATCTGTGTCTCATTCTCCCCATCTGTAAGACTTTATAGCAGAAAGACACATAGACAGGAGACGAACTACATGAGCTAAGGATTGTGTATGAGGCTTGAACATTCTTGCTGGGAGGGATAAGCCAACCAGGAGATGTTTCCTTATGTCAAACACCCAGTGCACCACCATTTGGTAAACACGGGACCTTTGGTATCCAGATACTCAGCTCTGATTTTGTGTGTGGTACAAGAACCCTTGTCCTTCTAAACATCCTCAATAACTGTGGCACTTTGGGAGTCACAATAATTAGCATTAATTGCCAATTCATCCTCTAATAACGTACAACATGCTCATTAACCCCATTAACCCCACACAGAACAAGCACCATCACAAACAACGCAACTGATGCAGTGGAGGGGAATGGCTGCTTGACAGCCCTGCCACATCCCAGTGTGTTGACATGACACTTGCAAAGGCTGAAGTCAAGTCCCAGCAGCAAGACCCCCACCCAGCTTGGAGACAGGGCATGCTGCCACCTGACCAAGTGTGTTAGCCACAAGCTTGGCTTTCCCAAGCCCCTGTCTCAAGGCAATAGAGGAGTTTCTCCTCCCTCAAGGTTTTGCCTGGAATGGGCTGGTACATTAATTAAGCACTATGTATCAACACCCCCATGCGCACACCTCACTTCTCCAACCCCCTCTCCCTGCTAAGAGTCTCAGGTGGGATTCACTCGCTCGCTTTTGCTGCTGCTTAATTCAGTCAGACTGTTAAATAATTCAGCAGGCACTCAGCCAACAAACAAACAGGCAGGCAGCACAAATGGCCAGACAGGGAGACGGAAGAATGAGAGACAGAAAGAAAAAACAAATGAAAGAATGACAGGCTTTGCTGGAGCTTCTTTTCTACAGGCAGGACTTCAAGCAAGAAGCTGTTCCTACTTCTTCATTCCCTGCAGTTACACTCATCCCCCTTTCTTTAAGGGAGGAGTCTATCTGTCTGACATTGCCATGAGCTACTGACAACTTAGTGGTTGGGGCCCAACTGAATGGCCCCCCTGCCTTTTGCTTCACTTTTAGGGAGAGCTTCAGTGTCCTGCTTAAGCTCTTCCACTTTGAAATCTCTCTGTGAGGGCACCAGCAGCTTCTGAGCTAGAGCTGGACACATGCAAGTCTGCATCACTGACTCAAGTGTGCATCACTGACTTAAGTGTGCTTAGGCCTCTCATTTCCCAGCTGTAAAAGAGAAGATGAGAATCCTTCCCAACCAAGGTCTCAGCAAGCCCAATAAACAGGCATAATGCTAAGAGTCTGACAGCTCTTCTGATGGAATGCCAAGCCTTGGAACTTTTAAGTCCCAGTGTCACAGCAATTTCAACATGAGGCTTTTCACATTGCCCGCTGTTACAGACTCCGGCTGTTTTGCTGACCTTCCCAACATAATGCAGCCCATCAATTGATCCAGCTGAGAAAAGCTTCTCATTTTGGCAGTTTTGTGCACAGCTCACACCATTTAGGTTATCTGCATGAGCAACTTGTGGGACTCTCACATCCATGTGGGGAAGCTAGCCTTACAGAAGGCGGTTGGAGAGTGGATGCATTGCGGTGTTAAGCAGCACCAGTGAAATCCAGCTATCAAATATGTCACAAACTCCTGATTTTAGCTGCAGGACCCAGCACAAGGGCAAGATGTTACCCATTTTGCTATCCTGGGTATAGATGTAGGAACTATCTATCAGGTACAAGCAGCAGAACAGAGGGAAGACACACTGATCCTCACAAGTGTCTCCAAACTACAATAGAAGCTGACTCTCCATCAGCTTCCTGGGTTGCTTCTCCATTACATCAACATGCAGAAAGTGAGCAGATAGCAAGCACTAACTTGCAGAATATCAGTTCTCAGGCACGAGATTCCCTATCCCCAGCCAAAGGGAAAGCTACAAGCATTATAGGAATCTGCATCAAAGAGGCTTGCTGCATCTCATCCAGTTAAACAGTCCCATTTGGCTCACAGATGTTCCACAAAATAGGACCTTTCCAGAAGGTGACCTTTCCAGGCCTATGAATAAGTCAGTCACAGAATATATCAGAAATCTACATCTACAAGCACTTATGATGCTTCAGTAACACTGCTGTTTCCTACAAGGTGCAAAGCTTGTTCCAGACTTGGACAATAACAACCTGATACAGACAACACATCCATACAACAACCAGCATTCTAGGCCATGCGTACCCATTCATTTTATTTCTGTTTCCTACCTGTATCCGCTGCTTCCCCTGATCTGGCCTGGTGTCAGTTCTACATAACACTTGTGGCAGAGAATGTTTGGCTGAACTATTACAGCACAAAAAAGGAAAGTTCACCTCACATTTCTCCTGCCCAGAGTCCTGCCCCTATGACCAAGCAATGCCTGATCATGTGAAGGGGTCCTAAGAACAACATGTCTAAACTGTGAATAAAAATATTCAATCTCTCATTAAAATCAGCTACAGTGTTGCAGCCTTGCAAGGTAAGGTGTACCTGTATTTCTGAAAGACCCTAAGGGTTTTCTGGAGAGCTACAGACTCAAATGCTGTAAGCCAGTAAATTAATTTAGAGGTTAATTAAATATAGGAACAGTGATAGTGCTATTCCATGATAGGCTATGAACTGAGGGGTTTTTAAACTAATCCTTTAGAATTCTCCAACTCCATTCATGAATACAGAAATAGGCATAATACCAGCAAGCACCAGAAATATAAATTCCAGCCTTACATGAAAGGTGACTTCCACAGAAAACATATTCCAACCAGAGCTAAGCTTTGGGATCATTCAAGGACAACACTCCACTAATTTGTCTATAAAGCCAAACAGTAAACCAGAACATTTGTAGTGGGGTTTTCTGTGATGCTTAACCTTAAAATAATAATGACGCTTTTATGAATGTTACTTTGAACAAGTTTTCTACACACATGACAAATTAGCATAATATAACCATATGAATACAGCTAGTTTGTTTCAGCTGGCCATCTGAGCAGCCTATGAAAATACCAATGTATGAAGTTACCAACTCAGGAAATTCCCATGCACCACAAATTTGCCAAAATAAAATCCGGATCTCCAAGTACTATTGGGAGTCAACAGTGTTACCAAAAAGACTTGTGTCTCAACCTGCTGGAATCCCTCTAGGCCATGACTAGTTTAGGACACAAAGAAAGCAAGCATTTGAGGGTAGCTTACTAGCTTACATACAGTGCGTTCATTAGGTGAATGCCTTCACTCTGTGCTGATTCCTTGCTACAAGATATTCAGCCAGTTTGCATGTGAGGATTGTCACTGAGGCGGTAATGGAAAGACATGAATGTCAAAGGCAATGACAGATCATGGTACAAACATCTCTTAGATTATCAATTCCCTGAATCTACCCTTGGAGCCACATAATTACATGATAGCTGCCAAACACTGGGATGCGGAAATACTCTTTGCAAGAGTAGAAGACATGCAGGTTGGTTTACTAACATGCTTCATGTGGACATCCTCTGAATCTCATTGAAATGGATGAAAAAAGCGATGGAAAAGTAACTTCAAGAGGTGGACATACACAGTAATTACAGGATAACAAAGCTTTTTCAGGCTAGAGAATACCTAAGCACTTCCTGTGACAAAATAAGAAAAAAGAGAAAGAAGCAGCAAGCAACAGCCACTGCTTGATGAACAGTTGCAGAGTTGTGCCTGCTAGACCCTGCGCAATTTAAAGAGCAGGAGCCCAGAGAGACGATCCAGGAGAAAAAGACACCTTCTGCTGGTAAGTACCTAGTCGGCTGCTCAGAAAGCAAAGCCCTCCTCCAGACAAGGCTGCCCTTGTAGCGGCTGAGCCACCATAGCGCTACGGTGTGGTGGCAGCATGGCAAGGCGTGCTCGATGACTCCTTGTCAAGTGGGGACCGCAGTGATAAGACAAGGGGTAAGGAGTTCAAACTTAAACAGGGGAGGTTTAGATTGGATATAAGGAAGAAGCTCTTTACTGTAAGGGTGGTGAGGCACTGGAATGG